>OMLI01087600.1:0-18010 GCA_900302605.1 Rondeletia loricata
TGTGTGTGTGTGTGTGCGCGCGCGTGTGTGTGTGTGTGTGTGTGTGTGTGTGTGTGTGTGTGTGAGAGATTATTTTGTTGAGGAAATCCAGTAAAAGTTATTCTTTCCAGGATGTCTGAGAATTGAGCTGTAATGCAATCTGTTCCTAATAAGCGTAAAGAACACAGAACATTGCACAATATATAATTTATAACCTCAGGAAATAGAATCCAAGGCAGCGTTATCTGGGTGTTGGTGCCAAAGTCTGATAGGCCTACGTACACGACTATGGCAGAATGCTCTGCTGTGGTCTGGCGCGTATATCTACATATGGTTAATAATCATCATACATCAGTTTTAGGTAATGGCGTCAGAGCCTTAATTGCAACGGGACCCTTAAACACAAGTGGTTTTCAATCAATGAAGTAACATCTCAAGCTTTCTGGGAAACATATTCAAGCTTAATTGGAACCACTGAAGACTGGAAGACTTAACTTTCAAGAGAAGCATTGATCATGAATGTTTAGTGCTAGCAAGGCAACTGCACTTAATTTGAAAGCCCTGTCTGGATGTGGGTTTGAAATGAAACCCTGGTAAATGTACCAGAAACCTTATCTTAATCTTTGCCCTCCC
This sequence comes from Rondeletia loricata, assembly GCA_900302605.1. Taxonomy (NCBI): domain Eukaryota; kingdom Metazoa; phylum Chordata; class Actinopteri; order Beryciformes; family Rondeletiidae; genus Rondeletia; species Rondeletia loricata. The sequence goes on from OMLI01087600.1 coordinate 613, forward strand.
CAAACAAGTCCTTCTCTCTCCTAATCCCTCCAGGGGTATTCTTACAGGAACACGCCGCTACAATCCTGTGCCGGTTGGATTTGCTTTCACACATTTGAATATATGTTGGGTTTTTTTCTTTCGATAATAACTTCATCAGATTTAGGGTGGGGCAGCATTTGGTTTTTCACAGTATCGTGTTGCACTTTGTCATGGACGATCCAGACAGCCGCGAGAGTATAATTTCTACATCTTGACAGAATACAGCCATTCAGTTTTTATCTCTGAGCATAAGCCTATAACCTCTAATGTTGCTTTGGCAACAAAGGAACAAAACGGCTGTTGTTTGACATGGGAGATTATATCATAAAAGTGAAATTTATACTGAAGGACGTTGTGTAATTACTAAAAGTACTACTGGCACACACACAGCATGAGTCATTGTCAAAGGAAAACAGGAAACCTTTCTCCCGACTTGCGATCCCAAACTCCCTTAATGGCGGTGACTGTTTCCAAAGGGCTGTAAAAGTTAACAATGCCTAAACAATAAACATTCAGCACTCACATGTATTGCTGTCTAATTTGGGTTTGAGTGCCCAATTTTTTGTCCATTGGTTTCCAACATGGAAAGGAGCACCTGGAAAATCAATGAGTTATTTTTCTAAGTTTGTTTACTTTGAATCATCTCCAGTCCTAATGATTTAGAGCTCGTTTTCTTATCTTGTAGAAACCACCGTGAATTCAATAATCTCTCCGGACCAACACCCAAGTGATAACGTTTTCTCTGGGTTTACTGTGAAAAAAACCCTAAGTAATAATAATGTGTGTGTGTTGCTTGGACTCATATGGTTATAAGCAGGGATGTAGTGGTAAATAAAAAGGTGGGTAAACTATGACCTCCAGGCAAACAACCACCAATATCACAAAAATCTATTATATTTGCAGAAACTCATTCATTTATACTTGTTTTCCCTCATAAATCCCTATCTTCATATAACTTAATCAGTTTGAAGCTGCATACTATAAAAATGTATGTCCCTCCACTACATCCCTGGTTATAAGATTTTGGTGCAAGTGTGGCATTGATAGTGAAAAAGTTGATTTGTGCAGCTGTTTTTTTTATGGTATCGGTTAACTTGTGTTCATGAGGCCGTATTCTTTTCTGTGCTAGTGGAACTTTCCCCTGCTGATGTTCATGTGGAAGATAGCACCGGCCCTGTGCTGTGGAAACACTGTGGTCATCAAGCCGGCGGAGCAGACCCCCCTCACAGCCCTCCACGTTGGATCGCTCATCAAAGAGGTCAGACATTAGGCTCAACGTGTAGAGTAGGACTGATCCGAGCCGTGGGCTGAGGGACATTTAGACTCTAAACTACTCTGCTCCAAAAGAGGCTGGGCTTCTATTCCTATAGAAAATCCCTGGTTCTTATGTGATTAGACTGCTTCGCTTTTATCATGTTTTGGTAATGATTATTCCCAGCAAAGAGCCATTCTCTGGGCCTAATCACTTACATAGTGGTTCCTAAATTGTGGTTCGGGGACTCCCAAGGGTCCTTGGGGGGGTGCCGGGGGGTCCCTAACAAGAATGAGAAATTGTTTGATTTCACTATAATTTAATGAATGTATAAGACTGACTATTGTAATCTTTGGTTTACCCCTCACCACTATTATGTCATCCATGTCTAATTCAATACTAGATCAACAATAGAAATCTTCCCATATGGGTCCCTGGGACTGAATGAGGGTCTATAGTCTAGTATGTTTCTATTTCTATGAAAATCTTTGAGTAGCCCTGGACTAGACAAAAGGGAAACAAAATGACCACAGATCCAAATCTTTACCACAGGTTGAAGACTGACCTTTTGACATCTTATAATAATACTGAGAGATGTAGTGGAGGGTAAACCCACCGTAACTCAGTTTACCCATCTTTTCAAATGGTGACCGTGGGGCCTAATATGTGTCTATTTGGGGGGTCCTTGACATGGAATAATTTGAGAACACCTCCACTAACATACCTGCTGGGTTGCCATGTCAGGCGGGATTCCCCCCTGGAGTTGTGAACATCTTGCCGGGGTTTGGTCCCACAGCAGGAGCAGCCATTACCAGCCATATGGACGTCGACAAAGTGGCTTTCACCGGCTCTACAGAGGTATGTGACTGTATGACAATGTACTTCTGCTACAGAATCAGTATTCACATTGAGATTGAATGCATAAGTGTCTCATATCCGATAAAAGCTTTGAAGTAGAATTTTGTTTGCTCCGGTGCTCCATGCTAACACTACAGCATGCATTATGTTGAGTGATAGTAGGCCAATAGCATTATTCAAAGTAGGAAGACTGACCTTTAAGTAATAAAAAGTTGTTAGTGTTTTTCATTATATGGCCTGTAGATTAATTCTAAATGCTTAGTTCCCCCCAAAATGAAAATTCAGTCATTACCTACTCACCCCCATGTCAGTCGAAACATTGCATTGAAGTTTGTACAAAAACTGAACAAAGAGTGAGTTCGCCCCCGTAGTTCCACCTCAGCCTTCTTCCAAACTATTGAAGTTAACAGGGCCATCTTTTTACAGCTTCAAAAAAGCATAAAATTCCCATCGAATTTCTCCAAATAGCTTGTGCATGTTTTGTAGCCAAGCGATATCATTAAGTCAGTATAGCTGATATAGCCAGGTTTATTTTTGGAACTATTTCAGGTGAGCAACCACATATTAATCTGCTGTGCAGTGATTTTTAGCTGTACACAGTCTCCCATCGCCCACCACCTTCGCTTGAAACAGGGAAAGCAGTCCCTGCTAGTTCAAAAGAGTGTTATTTTTGTATCATATATTGTGTAAATTTACAACAAAAATATTACTTATCATTTAGCTCTATAGCTACTATAAGTTCTCATTTTCTCACTTTTGAGATAAAGCTAGTCACCTATCACTCATCATAACACTAAAGTGTTAGCATGGAGCCAATGATCTACCGGGGACACATGGATGATTTTGGTGTCTGTGTTCTCATCACTTAATGGCCAAGTTGACCAACTTGACAAACTACCAAAAACATGGTGTATTCCTTTAACCAGATCCCAGTTTGATCCCAGCAAACGTGCCCTGTCGAAGTGTTCTTGAGCGAGACACTGAAACCCCTACCTGCTCACTCATTGTAATTCACTCTTGATAAGCATTTCAGCTAAATGTAAATGTTTTGGCAAGGCAGTGTAGCCTGTTGTTTCCTATTTTTTACTGAATACACTATTTAGTTTTTCCAATGGTAGGCCTACCTTATGAAAAGTTCATGACTCTGGGATACCAGCTAATGAGTTCAGACATGTTTCTCCTCCATTGTGTTTACTCTTTTATACTGTGAATAAAATGAAATGAAACCGTGAAGTATGTCTATAAAAAAGGAAAATCTAATTGCAGAATTATTCTACCACCCAGGCCTGTGTTACAGTGATACAGTGGTGCCATATTGCAAAACACTCACATCCCCAAGACACTGATCTCTTTTGTCCTGTTATTATGCAAATGAGTCTCATTTTTTTGTATTACTCATGACACATTGATGCATGACTTCCCCCTTGTGATCCGCCCTCTTGTCCGCAGGTTGGCCAGCTGATCTCAGAGGCGGCGGCCAAAAGTAATCTGAAAAGAGTGACTCTGGAGCTGGGAGGGAAGAACCCCTGCATTGTGTTTGCTGACTCAGACTGTAAGTAATGTGGTTTGCTTTCTGTTTCTCTAAAGCTCCAATGCTCAGATGCAACAAAGGAGATTTTGTGTGTGTGTGTGTTTGAGAGAGAAAGGGGGAGGGAGAGTTAGCTTACCTTTGCTTTTACTTTTCATTGAGACGGCCGTTGGGTATACATAATACGGACAAAATATTATATTGTGATTATTTTGACCTGCAAATTTTTTTTTAAGCCGCACTTGGCAACTTCACACCTTGTGGCAGCGAGAGATAATGATTTACATTTTTTTTCCATTACCCAGAAATCCTGTAACGTGACGTCAAGAGAGATGCTATGTTCAGAAAAGCAGCTTTCGCATATCCACATTTGTAGGTGGTTTGAAATCCGATTCAAATCGCCTCTCTGAAAATGCAACTCAGATTTCAAGTGTTTTTTTCTGTCACTCCCCACATGATGTATTTGACATCACACATTGCAACAAGAAGAGCAGAGAACAACAAACATGGCTAACTCAGGTTAGCCAAATCAGTATCATCTTTTAGATATCTTCTTCAGACTCCATTTTATTGTCTGGCTTTTATGTAAATGTTTTAATTTTAATTTTCTTTTCTTCTTATTCTTTGTGCCTTTTTTATTTTGTATTCTTTTTGTCTGTTTATTTCTTTTAGACCATTGTGCAATTTATTTTGAGCCCTTTTGCTATATTCCTTCTGTTTTTATGTAAAGCATTTTGTAAACTCTGTTTTTAGATAAGTGCTATATAAGTATATTATTTTTGTAATTATTATTATGGATGGATGGAGCAAGAGAATAGCTGTGCCTGGACATATTAGGAGGTTTCATGACAAATGCATTCTGCACTGCGTCCATAAAAACAGTCAGAATGAGCAACAGCAAAGCTTCCATGTTACTAGCTTGTTGCTGCAACCAGAGTCGTTGGACAGAAGCTGGGCCCTTAGTCAGCGTGCACACACCTGCGTCGTTACTATGTTGTAATGACAGCAAACACACAAATCCAATCTGGTCACTTGTAAATTACAATAAAAAACACATCTAATTTGCGTGCTGGTTGAACATAATGTAAATATCTTCTTCTTAGTTGCTGGTGTGGGTGGAGGTGGTGAATGGTTGGTGAGTCCAGCTTTCTCTGGACGGAGCGCTCATTAGCTGCTGTTTAGGAGACACTTGGATTTCACTATTTAGTTTTGATTCATCACTTCCTGTTTGGAGAAGATTTCCCACCAGTGACCATACCGACACCATAATTTTATTTGGGCAAATAGGACAAATCTACAGCGTCTACATTAGTGGGGATGGGACGCTTTCTGAATTAAACTGAGAAGACAGGTGTATTTTTACATCAAATCCTGCGTAGTGCAGCTTTAAGACTGGTTTGTTTTAACTCTATAATTCTGTTTGAAAGTGACAAGTCCTGGCCCAAACACAAAAGTGGAACTAAACTGTTGTTTCTAGAAGAACATAATGGTGAGGTCTGAAACACTATGAGTAGCTCTCTAATGATTGATGGGAATATCTCCCATTGAGCTTCCCACCCATCACCAATCTCCTCATATGCATGTCACTGTTGTTGTGTGAAAACCCTGTAACTCCCAGTTTTAGTGATTTGGGGTTGAGAAAAATGGTACAACCCTTTGGTCTTATGAAACCCTTTCAAAACCCCATTGGATAAACCTAAAAAATGCATAGTGTTCCAGCTACCAACAAGGCGACTTTTCTTAGTTCCTTAAAAGTTTTGGCGATACAAGCTTTTCACCCAACAGTATTTCTGGGCTCTGAGCATGTCTGCCAGATGCTTCTACACTCAGTCACTGCATGTATTATACAAATGCACACATACATTGCAGTCTTTGCAATGTAGATAATATTTTCTTTTATATTTAATATTTATAATATGTAATATTACAGTTAAGGTTAGACCGATATATGGGGCAGATATTGGCATTTTATAAAAAATCTGATATCAGCCAGTCCATATCATCCACCTCTGATATGATGTAGTTTGTTTGATTACATATTTATTGTAGAATTGATCAATACTACACTCGTTGTCTATGGGAAGCCCTTAAAGGTAAAATCCACCCAAATTTCAACATTGTTTTAAAAAACTGCTATTGGCGCCCATATTTGTGTATTTTTCTTATTTCTTCTTATTGATTGGCCATTTCATCTAAAAAAATATCAGTATCAGCATTCATAAAGCCATATCGCTCGAACCCTACTGTCAATATGAATCCAGTGTGTTTCCCTGTGTGTGTCTGCAGTGCAGCTGGCTGTGGAGGAAAGCCAGAAAGGGGCTTTCTTCAACCAGGGTCAGTGCTGCACGGCGGCATCACGCATTTTTGTGGAGGAGAGCATCTATGAAGAGTTTGTGCGTCGCAGCGTAGAAAGTGCCAAGAAAATCGTTATAGGAGACCCGATGGACCCACGGACATCACATGGCCCGCAGGTAGGAAAATACAGTAACAAAGTACATTTATTCAAGAGCAGTGATGAAGTACAATTTTTAAATACCTCTAAGGGAATTAGATTATTATGGTTATTGCCCATATTAGGGGACTTAAAAACGTATACTCCTGTGTTTCAAAGCAAATATCCAATACTGTTTACTCCACTCCACTACTACTACTACATCTAATATTGAATGATGAAACTTTACTGATCCCTGTGGGTAAATTGGGTCATTGCAGCAGCAAATAGTAATAACAGGGTACAGCAAAGAAAAATATAATCTAAAGAGTATAGCAAAATTGGGGGTATTTAAACATAACGCAACTGACAAATTCAAGACTAAAACGTGTTACATTGAAATATATTAATAAAAAGTATGCAAAACATTAACAGCATTATGAGGGTGTGCAAAACACATCAGTAGGACACACTGAGGCAAACAAAAATATGAAATGCAGTATGAAATAAGTGAAAGGTTCTAAGTAAAAATATAGAAAAAATATAACAAATTATAAAATATAAGACAAATAAGTAAAAAATATCAAGATATATGCAGTACGTGAAGTTACCTTACTCTGAATTGAAGAAAAATGGCTTGCCTGCAAAAAAAAATGTTTATACTCAATTACACTTAATGGCAAATACGTGTCTACTTTGTAGCAGACTTTTGAGTGGAGGTCATAGAGTACAGGAGTTTACACAGGGTAATATTCTGTCAGGGTACGTCAGCTTTTACTTCAGTGAAGGATTCATGCTCTTCTTCCCACCACTGACCATTCATATTGTATTAATATTGTCCACTTATCTATATGTGGCGGCTCCAGATCGACCAGCAGCAGTTCGACAAGATCGTGGAACTGATTGAAAGTGGGAAGAAGGAGGGAGCCAGGCTGGAGTATGGCGGAGCAGTCGTGGGGGAGAAAGGTTTTTTCCTCCAGCCCACCATCTTCTCCAGTGTTAAAGACCACATGCGCATCGCCAAGGAAGAGGTTACCTCCTGCTTTTCATTCATAAACAATGAAATTGACACAGAAAGGGGATAGTAGCAGGGACATAGAAAGTAATAGTGTGAAAGTAAAGACTGACACCCTGTGGAATTATGGTTCAATTACACCATAAACCCACTTTGAGACCAGTCGTGTGGGATCCCCAACAAAATGAATAGTAGTTTAATTTCACTATTCAGTTAATTCACTAGAAATTATCTCTTTAGAGAATGTATGAGAATGACTATTGAAATCATAGGATTCACTCTCACCACTATTATCTCTCTACAAACAGTGTAGACAGTTAAACAAGTCTTCCCATACGGGTCCCTGGGTCTGAATCTGATCAGACGGGGGTCTGTGGCCCTAGTTTGTATGTATTTGTGGGTCGTTGACATGAAAACATTTGAGAAGCTCTGGACTAGACAAAGGAAAACATGTCCACAGGTCCACATCTTTACCACAGGTTATAGATAGACTTTTAAGCATTCTTTAAATAATATCAGGGATGTAGTGGAGGGTACACCCACTGAAACTCACTTTTCACAGCTTTTCATTTGTGGAAAAGGCTTTACCCATGTTTTTAGTCTGATATATATCTTTATGGGGCTTTCAAGGAAATTATTTTACAGTTTAATGTGTTGCTGAAAATATAATTGATTTTTCTTTCTATTGCTGGTTGTTTGCCTTGAGTTAACCCACCTTGTTATCTACCACTGATAATACCTAAATACAAAAATGGCCATTTGACCAGGACAGAAGGTTGGTCATGTTCATCCCACATCTTTACCACATTTCTTTCCCCTCGTAGATCTTCGGTCCAGTGCAGTGTATATTCAGCTTCAAGAGCCAGCAGGAGGCCATAGAGAGAGCAAACAACTCTAAATATGGCCTGGTGGCGGCAGTCTTCACTAAAAGTATGGACCGAGCCCTGTCTGTCTCTGCAGCCCTGGAGACTGGCACTGTCTGGTAAGCCTCCATTCACCAGCATCACCCTCCCACTTCCACCTACAAACTCATCATCATGGCTCATTCACTGACCTTGTTTCCAGACTCCTCCTGTTAACTACTCATGGTTTCTTCCTCAGTGACATAGTGAGGAAACGTTTATTTTGGAGCTGTGGTTGGGGGACTAGGGTTCGGCTGATATATGGATATATTGGTCTTTTATTAAAAATCAGATCCGGTCCAGTCAGTGTTGTCCACCTCTGATATGATTGATATGATGCAGGTTGATTGATCACATATTTATTGTAGAATTGATCAATACTACACTGGTTGTCTATGGGAAGACCTTAACCTGAATTGATTCTAATGAGACATTTTGATCAGATGCATCAGTATGTTTTATTAGTATTATTATCGTGCGTTTCAATAGAGAGTTTTAGTGTCCGATGGTCTAAATGTTGTTTCAGAGGCTTTTCCACTCTGACAAGTATAACATTCTGGGGGAAAAACTGAGTACTTGTAATTCTTTGGAATGTTTTGGCATGAAAAAGGTCCAGTTTAAAGATATAGAATATCAATTTGGATTCCACACAATCATGCATGAATATGTTTTATTATAATTAGTAGTAGTAATAACATTCTCATTATTACTATGCTGTGTTTCAATGGAGAGTTTTAGTGTCCCATGGTCTAAATGTTGTTTCAGAGGCTTTTCCACCCTGACAAGAATAACATTCTGGGGGAAACACTGAATACATGAAAAATGGCATTCAAAAACCCATATCGGTGTAACACTAATGTGGACCGCAAGATGAATCCAGTTTGGCTGCTATCATGTCTGAACAAGAGGATTGACGTTTAATGTGATGTGTGCTTAGTGTTGTGTTTTCCATGTCATCACACCATTTAACTCTTAAGAGTGTGACCTGAGTCTCTGCCTGAAGGTCACACTCTATAGCTGGCTTTCCATCCAAGTATCTTTTGCGAATTATGATGTATCAACTTAGACAAACTGAATGGTAACGGAACAAAGTGAAGAAGAAAAAAATCACAAAAAAGCTTTTAAATTAGCTTGAAGCAGAAAATGTTTTTTTGGATAAAGAAATGATGATATAAATAGTGATGGAAATGCATTTGTTGAAGAAATACTGACGTAGGCTTGGCATGATCAAGTTCACGAATGGTTCAGTGTCATCTCACAACAGTTGACAAGCGGCTTTGGACTTTCTGAAATGTCTCTAAAATATCTGTCCACCACGACCTCCAGAAGTATCAAACATGCTGTCTCTCCCATGTATTGGATTGTGCTTGTATGACCATTAGTTGGTACATTAGAATATCAGCAAGTGAATTTCTTTGTTTTCGTCTTCAGATGAAAGTATGAAATGTGACCAACACTATCTGACACTAAAGAACATGAAAACCTTGCCCAATACTAATCAATTATTTAAAGACCCTTTCTATTTTTCTGGTGACTGTTATTTCTAATGTTCTGGAACCCTATTTACTCACTTCAACCCAGCTGATGGAAACACACCTAATTCACATTTTATTTTTTGTGCCATGTCAAAAGTTTGCGTAAAATTAGCTTGACAGTTGGACAGAAAAGCTAATGACAAGTCAAACTAAACTAATGCTCTCTCTGTCTCTCAAGGGTAAACTGCTATAACGCCCTCCATGCCCAGGCTCCCTTCGGAGGGTATAAGATGTCAGGCAATGGACGAGAACTGTAAGAGCCAAGAATATTATTCTTTCATTCACATCCACCGTCTGCAGCATAATTCACATGATACAGTGACTTGTCTCTTTGTGTTTCTCAGTGGTGAGTACGTCCTGGCCGAGTACTTCGAGGTGAAAGCGGTGACCATCAAACTGAGTGAAACCCTGTGAGAGCCACTGGGAAACCAGAACGCTGAGCACTTCCCCGTCCATCACATCGGGCCGCATCCCCATTCTCTACAACCCACCTTTCCACTTCCCATGATATTGAGATTAGGGTTAGACCGATATATCAGGCCAATAAAAATCACACATCAGCCAGTTAGTGTTGTCCCCTATCGATAAGATGGAGGAGAGGATATCGATATAATTTTACTTTTACTACAGCTTCAGGGGTGTCAGTCTGTAAAACCTGACATGAAACCTGCCTCACCTGCCTCAAGGAGCTGCTGACACACCTCAAACACTTTTAGTGTCCCATGATGGTCTAATTGCTGCTTCAGAGGCTTTTCCACCTGACAAGAATAAAAATCTAGGGGAAACACTGAATACTAGTAATTTGGGGGGATTTTTAGGCATGAAATTGGTCAAATTTAAATATATAGCATATTGGCACAAAGTATCAGATATTGGCAGCTTCAATCCAAAAATATCGGTATTGGTATTGGTTTTCAAAGGCCCATATCAGTCTAACCCTAATTTAGATGGTGAAAGTTAAGTATTCGAGTACATAGAGACAGTCGGTGTAGAGTATGTGGAAAACAATCCATGTCACTGGAGTGAGGAAAAGAAGCAGGAACCAGATCTATCTGCCTAGATATACTGTATGATAAAATGACATAATGCAGTGTCTAGGTAAGAGCCGTTGCTCCCGAAAGATAGCCAAGATTGATAAATGAAAGTGGACTGGAGTGCCGTCTTTATATAGTTACAGAGTGGAAGAACTATCCATTCCCTGACATTTCTGTTATTTGACTGAAGCCTCTATCTCACAGTGGTATTAGTGCTAGTGTTTGTCAAAGTTAACACCACATTTCCCATAAACCCTTTTGCTTCCTGTCCAGTTTTGACAGCTTTTTACAACTTGTGTTTTTAACTGGTTCTGACTTTATTATTTAGGTGCAGTACTTTGTAAACCATGATTTGGAAAAGTGCTGCATAAATAAAAGTTATTATTACAAGTATTATTATAAGTCAATAAATAGAATTTTAACACTAGAAAGACTAATGGATTTTGGGGGCTCTAAGAGAAGGCCAATACACTGTCAATTGAAGGAGGTAAATATAAATATAACTACTATTTCCTTGTGTGATTTAGAAAATCTTACAACACTGGTTTGTACAGAAGTTTAGTCTAGGAAAAATCAAGAAAGCTGAGATATTTCCATTCTAAAATTCAAAACAGATGTCAATTGACCACGGCTTGGCCTTTCTGGTGTTAAATCTGGGGTTTCAGCTTACTGGTAGTGCATCTTTAGTTATTGAAATGTTTGATCAAATCCAATTTAAAAGACAAATAAATGTGGACTGCATATGGGCTTATTAATATGGCCAGCTATGTCAACTGTAAATTGTTTTCCCCTATGGGAAAAGTAGTGGAAGGAGAGGATATTATGTTTTTGTGGGCGTTCCCTGTCTTGCCGACTGTATCTATTGACACTCAACCCCAGGATGTTAAAAAAGAAAATCTTAGTTGTTAAAATAATAACCATTTCCTTGTCTCTTTTCTTACAACTGCTCTCATGTCTAGTCCAGTTATTCCACATCATACTGAAGTAGACTGAAGAAATTAGATAAATGCACAAGAAAGAATATACTGAATAAATAGCAATATTATATTTTTGCATGTGTGAGATGAGGGGATAATGACAGTGACATCAATCGATTACAATCTCTGTGGGACAATATGGGATGTGCAGAGAAGAACATTTCTCAAGAAATTTCTGTTTATCTTTGTAAATGTTGAGTAGGTGATGAATGCAGATAAAAGTACTTTTTTCCTTTTTGTTTCATACTTATAAATGCTGATTCTAATATGATGTGACCTAATACGAATGTTCTCTCTGATGAGGAGCATTTTCTTCCCCTTTCAAATGTTGGAAGGAACTCTGTTTCCTATTCCAAATGAGGTAATATTTACCTTGGCAGTAACATTGTAATACTGTAACAGGAACGATGTTATCATTACATGGATAGTGTCAACATTAACAGATTTTTATCATATATATTTTAATATTTGCTTATTACAACCCATGGGAAACAAGTCTGTCTCTTCATATTTCCTACACTAGTCATCAGCATTTTATATTTAAATAGAAATGTTAAATAAAAAGAAAACCAAATGCTTTGTGTTTCACTTTTTCCACCTGATTTATGAGAATGTATTAACAAATAAAAGACAGCCTATTGAAGCTGACTAATGAATGCTTCAGTCTCTGGCTCGCACACACAAACACATACATACAAACACAAACACAAACACACAAACGACATAAAAAATTGATAGGAAAATGTGAACAGCTACATATTGGGGGTATCCTCTTGCTATATGTCTACCTACTAGACATCATTCCAAGTTGTCTTCTATGTTTTTGATTAAGTCTTTCTCCCCTATATATATGGCATATTGCATGGTAGCCTATATATACATATATAAATGACATCTTGCTTAGGCTCTGAATATTTGCTGTGAAAAATAGGTTTTCAGGAGAAAAAAAAATGCATTTACAGATTCCCCCTTAAATGCATTATACTATATTTTCACTTCAGTAATTTGTATTACTCAAAAAAACGTTGCAACATATGTTCATCAATAAGGGTTTTATTTTGACAGTTATGCCCGGAAGCGCTATTTGGTTGGTTTTATTTTTAAAGTTATAACCGGAAGGGACTTTGTTTATTATCCTGGCTGATTGGTTTTACTTTGAAAGTTATAATCGGAAGTGCTTTTGTTTACGCTGTCAGCTGGCATTATTATGACGGTTATGACCGGAAGTGCTAGTGTTTATCCTGCCTATCTTCTGAACTGTGGATGAATGGCCTCGATATTCTAGTTTTTGCACATTAAAGCAATGAGAAAACTGTAATGTTTTGCACATCAAAGCAATATTATCCACTAACCTCTCACAAGATCATATCCTTTCCTTTCATATCCTGCTCTCTGAGAAATACTTGTCCCCATGAATGCAGTAGCCTTGTGGGTATATTTTAGTGGTATGGGAGAAAGAGGTTAAAAAGCACCTAAACTTGAGAAAGGTTTAGGTTCCTGTGTATGGAATACTAACTGCCACAAAACTGGGAAAAGGTTAAACGGCGAATGGTAATGATAATACAACAAATCATAATGTAAAAGCATCAAATAATGATTATCAATTAACCTCACCTATCATGACCCTCACATATTTCATAATCTGCCATCGGTTTTCCCTCTTGATAATCACCCACTATAATCTCCAAGCCGTTTTCCCTTTTCCCTTTCAATAATCACTCACTGTATCAATAATCACTCACTGTATCAATAATCACTCACTGTATAATCACCCACTCGATATTCACTCAATGGTTTATAATCTCCTAGCCGTTTTCCTTTCCCCCTTTTTCCCTTTCTATAATCACCCACTCAATAATCAACATCTATAATTACCCATCGATTATATGTTAATGAGATGGGCGTATTATTTCTGGGCCGAATTGATTGCTTCTGTCTGGATCCACCCACAGAATTGTAGCAAATTTCAGTCATTATTTTCGTTGAAATGTGCACAATTACCTTATTGTCCTGCTAGTAACCACCACTATTCCCTGCAGGGTCAAATGTTCGTATGTAAACTCAAAATCACATTACATTTTCACAGCTCGATTTTCAATTTAGTTTGAAATCGTAAATAATACATATTGAAATTCCTATTGTCAAGACTGTCAATTTCGGTGCTTTTATTTTTTTTAAATTGACAGTTCCATGTTTGTTTTGTAAAAGAAGCACAGCTAGTTTTAACTTCTGTCCAGTGTGTTATTTTTGTGCTGTGTGCTATATGTGCAAATGTTGCCTTTATGTGTTATATGCTTGCTGCTTTTATGATGCTTGTTATGGTTGCTTCTTGTTGTGGTGTTTATAATCTTGTTTTATGATGCCTGCATGATCTGTCTGTCTGTCAGCTGAATGGTCTGCAATTGTCTGCTGTATTTAATGCATTTCTGTGTCAACTAACCTGCCCAGGGACTACAGATGAAAATGAGTCTTTTTGGCTAAATCTGGCACATTTTACAGAAATTGTATTAATGTGTATTGTCCCTGTCAAATAAACATAACAAAGAAAGAATAAAGAAAGTCAGAGGTGATTCTGTCCAGCCAGGGCGCGCTCTGCGAGTCTGCAGCTGGATGGCACACGTTACTTCACACAGGCGTCTGTTTGATTGTTGGAAAAGTTTTGCTTTGTGGAATCAGGAAGTCAAGTTCAGCCCACAGCTCCAATCCCTGCAAGCCACTGTACACCTCTGAGTTCCTCTCAGTATGCGCACTCGGTTTGTCAACGATGCGGTGAGTCGGCTGTTAATAAATATGAAGTAATGTAATGTGATGTTATTATGTTATGCTGCTATAAGCGCAACAACTGCTCACACGTTTTTGCCAATTGTACAGGGCGTTATTCCTCCCCACGGTACATGCCGTATTCTTGTTTTGGAGAGAGCGTCACGCCAAACTCTATTTAAAAATCTGTCAATGTAATGTGTCCTTTTTTTATTTGCATAGGTACATACCCTTGATATCTTGAACATGAATACAATACATTTGTGTAATTCTTAGAGACCACTCTTCACTTCGGCATTCATATAATCCACCAAACAGCGCTTATTTCAACAAAATCCAAATTTCTATAATTGGTTCACACTGCTCGCTACCGCCCACCTCTGTATTTTGATGGAAGAAGATAGTGGGAATAACAGGCGAACCAATTAAAAAAGTTATAATTTTATTGAAATAAAGTCCTGCTTGGTGTATCACATTTATGCCGAATTAGAGAGTAGCTCATAATAACTAAGAAAATGTATTGAGTAATATTTTAGGCGTTCTGCACCTTGTCGATAAAGAAGACAAACCTTAAATTGCCAACGTTTTGAATGGAGTTTGGTGCAGTGTTCTCGCCATACAGGAGACAGCATGTGTACTAAGTGACGCCGGTTGCACCCACTGTCTGCTGCATTCAAAGTGGAACACATCATTTTATATTTTTTGCAGGAAATTGTTAGGTTGTGTGTGTGTGTGTGTGTGTGTGTGTGTGTGTGCGCGCGTGTGTGTGTGTGCGCGCGTGCGTGGTTTGGCCACTAAAATACAGTTGGGGAAAACAGTGAGTCATGTCACATCTTAATGGGGCAGTTTTGTGTGTTTGCACTGTATTTTCCTAACAGAACACTTTGAGAGGTGCAGAGTAATTACGTTTTATTTATTTAAAGGAATAGTTCACCCCAAAAATGTCATTATTTGTCACCCTCATGTCAGTCGAAACACCGGTGAAGTTTGTATATCCACATAACATAACGAGTTAGTTAGTGCAGCTCCATGTCAGTCTGAAGTGAACGGTGATTGGTTCTTTAGAGTTCCAAAAAGGGCAAAACATTAACATAAAATTAACAGCTCATGCAGCATAATCCAAGTGTTCTGAAGCCAAACAATTGCACAAGTCCAAAAGACTGATATTTTACCAGCATTTAGTGCAGGTCTTCACTAAAACCGCTCTTTTCGAAAGTTTCATATATTTTGTATATGAAAATGTATGTAAATATAGATATTACAATGTTTGTAACTGAGAAGCAGATGTGCAAATGTACATTGTATTTAAATTGACATGTCTGTCAATTGTCAGTTGTGGTGTGTAGACTGGTGTACAGCTCTGTATAATATACCAAGCAGCACATGATTTCAATAAAATCTCAACTTTTAGTATTTGTTCGCACCCGCTACCTCTAATGGCACGTCAGAATCAAAGACTGGGGCTAGTACAGAATGTGTTTCCCCTACATGGAGGCAGCGCTGCTGCTGCATCTCTTGCACTGCTGCTAAGAGCTCATGAGGTTTGCAATCATAGGTTACTCACATGTTGGAAAAGTTATGCATTTTTGAAGGTTTAAGTTTCATACTATTGTAAGCTACTGCAAGAGCTTTTGGGTATCATTAATAACCGTTGTAGCATTTTATTAAGCTGTTGAAATAAATGTCACTTTTGGGCTGAAGGTGCTCTGTAGCTTGTATCAGTTCACCATAGAGGGGTGGGAGGTATCCAAGATGGGGTTCAGTTTAGTCCTCATCCTCCCCTCTGCTACCACCTCCGGGCTGTCCAGGATCAGCCCAATGACAGAGCCAGACTTTAACCAGTTTGTTTTACCAGTCTACATTTCACGATTCAGGCTTCAGCCTTTTAATGGGATAGTTTGGTTTTTGGGGAATTTGGCTATTTTTCCTGCTTACCCAGAGTCAGATGAACTCGTGGATGCCTTTTGTCTCTGCGTGCAGTTTGAAGAAATGGGAACGGTTAGCTTAGCTCAATTGCTGGAAGTCTAGGGGGATCAAGTAGCAGCACTGACTGGACCTGATCTGATTTGTCCCAATAATGTCCCCATATATTCGTCTGGGCAAGATCTTGTACCGGTCCGGAGTGTTTTAGAAACGGTTGTGTTCAATCTTGATTCTTCATCACTAATGTTTTGTTGTTGTTGTTGTTTTTTCTGTGCAGGGTGACAGCTGAATCCAGGCCTTTTCTTCTCTCTGGGGAAAGTCCTGCCACAGCTCTGCTCTGATACTGGTAATCCGGGGACTCCAGTAGGAATGTCCTACTGGTCTGTAGGCCTTTCCCAGGACACTGGAGCCACTCCCAGCAGCATGGAGGAACAAAATGGTGAGGAATGCCTCCTCACTTCCCCCTTCTCACTCAGCCCTGCCTCCATCCGTCGCTACTACATTGCCATAAACGTGTGTGTTCCTGCTGCAGGATCATGGTGTGGTATCAGAGGAATTAGTTGCCCAGGTGGGGTGGCAAGTTGCCCAAGAGGATTTGACTGGAAAGTGAAACGTATTTGTAGAGCGTCTGCAGCGCTGCTTAAATATAGCAGCAAGCAGAACTGAAACTGTGATGGTTTGAGAGCCACAAGCCTTCACTGTGTTGCTGTGTTTGTATGTACAGTATGTATGAGAGAGAGACTGTGCAGAGTGAGAAAGTTGGGTGTGTTCCTATAGACCAGGGCTATTCAACCGTGTGCCATGGAGGGCCGAGAGTCTGCAGGTTTTCATTCCAACCAAAGACTACAGCAGGTGATTTCACTGATCAGTTCCTCCTCTCTGGTTGTAGGGATGTAACGATACCGAAAACTCACGATACGATAATATCACGATAACAAGTCCACGATACGATATTTATCACGATATAAAAATTAAAAAAAGACAAATGATGACTTGGAAAAAAATTCCCTTTATTAAAATAATCAATTAGCTGACAGGAGAAGCCATTTGGCACATCACCACCCAGAAAATCTTATTATAAATCACTGTATTCCACAGAATATTGATGTAGAAATGCCTATTTGACTGAAACTGTTTCACATTCAAAGTATGGGCTTTGGCT
>OMLI01087603.1:0-13849 GCA_900302605.1 Rondeletia loricata
GGGGTTGGAATCTTGAATAGTTGTGCGTGTGTGTGTGTGCATGTGTATTTGGTTCTTTTTGTGTGCGCTTGTGTTCTGATCTTTTGATGTGTGCATTGCAGTATTTTGGTGTGTGTGTGTGTGGTGGGGGATGTGTATTGGGTTCTTTTGGTGTTTTGTTTTGGGGTATTTTGGTGTGTGTGTATTTTGCTGTGTGGTCTTTTGGTGTGTGCATTGCAGTATCTTGGTGTGTGTGTCTTTTGGTCAGTATTTTGTGTGTGTGAGAGCATTTGTTTGTGTAGTCGGGTCTTATGGTGTGTGTGTGTGTGTCTTGAAAGGGAAGGTGTATGGTGTTAGTACAGTAGCAGTAGTAGCATTGCTCTGTGTGTGTGTGTGTGTGTGTGTGTGTGTGTGTGTGTGCGTGTGCGTGCGTGTGTGCGTGCGTGCGCGCGCACCATGGAGACGTGAACCCTGCCCCTGTGAACAGGCCTGTTGTTTAAATCTGTTGAGATCCATTCCAGCTCGCCGCTTAATGACGGCAGAGTAACACTCCAAGAAGGAAAATGGATTTTTGGCCCTGAATTCTTCCCACAGGGCTTCTCTCCCTCTCTCCCTCTCTTCTTCTATCTTTCTATCTCTTTCTTTCTATCTCACTCACTTACACACTCTCTCTTTCTCTGTCTCTCTCTGCATCTCTTTCTGTATCATTCCGTCTCTCTAATTCTCTCAATCTTCTTCCAGCCCTCCACTTGATTGCTGTCTTTTTTCTTTTTCATTGTATTTCTTTCTTTCTTTCTTTCTTTCTTTTTCTGTCTATTTCTCTCTCTCTGATTCTCTCAATCCTCATGCAGTCGTCTAGTTGCTTGCTCTCTTTTATTTTTGTCTATCTGTTTCTCTCTCTTGTCATCTTTATTACTATCTTTTTCCGTCTCTCCCTACAGATTTGAAAATAAAACCATTTTGTTCAGATGCCAGACACACCCAATGCCAACAAGCAACGAGAACGCACATACTGGTACAATTTTCAGGTCACAGTGTTCCCAGTGTTCCCTGTCAGTTTTCTGGGTAATCTGGTCCTATATATATACACAAGGGCCCTCCAGGTACCAGCAGGGTACAGCCAACACTAGCGATGCTCTTTATGCCTGTCTGTACACTGAATGTACAAAATATTAAAGATCATCTTCCTGATATTGAGTTGCAGCACCTTTTGCACAGTCCACATCTAAATTGTGTCAAAGCTTAAAAATCCTCTAACTCTAACTCTTCATCTACATCTCCTCCTTTGTGATTGGTATAGATTAATAAAGGAAATCAATAAGGGATAATGGCTTTTACCTGGATTCACCTCATCAGTGTCCCTAATATTTTGTACATTCAGTGTATTACAAAGTTAACAATTCTTACCATTATACAGTTTCTAGACACTGGAGACAAATATGTAAAAGTATGGCTAACATCATGACAGGCTAAGAAAAATATAGTAGGTTAGGTTCACTGGCTTCACTGTGCCCAGTATTCTGGATACAGGCCTTTATATGCACCTTTAATAACCCGCTCTCACACATCCCTGTGTCCATGTACCCACAAATAAATCTGTGTTCTCCTACCAATGATTTAGCTAGCAAAGTTAGCTAGCTAGCTAGTAAGCTAGCAGCTACTCTGAAAGATGCTAGCCCCAGTGGTAACTGATGCGAGTTTCTTGACCCTTTTGACTAATAACCTAATTTAACAGTCTGTCCTGCTGTTAGCTATCCCGTCGTCAACAACACAAGGCAGTAGTTACGAGGAATAATATCAATATCTCTGGAAGCCTGCTGCTAATTCCAACTCTGCATTAATTTCCATGGGTAACAACTATTTGACCGAATATATTATGCAAAACTGATAAACGGGATAACGTGTTCATCCCAGGTACCTTGTCCTTTCTCATAGCTCGGATAAGAGATTATCCAGGTTATTGAGAAGAGGATATGGTGTTTACATGGGTCGATTTATAAATGTAATACTTGTCAATCCCAAATATTAATGGAATATTAGTGTGCATGTAAGTGTAGCCATTGACAATCTCAAAATACAAGGTTTGGATGGGAATTGTAAAACTGCATTGAAGGCTTAGCTGATGAAGACTGTGATATACGGTCGGTTTGAATACTGTTGACAAAATGTACTTATTGTAAGTCGCTTTGGACAAAAGCGTCTGCTAAACGCCATAATGTAAATGTAAATGTACCCTGCTAGCATGTTATTTCCTGTTTTGTGTTGTTTTTTCACCTCTTCTTTGTGTGTATCTTTGTCAGGCACACTTCCAAGGATCCACTTATTAAGTTCCCATACAATCACCCATAAGTATGCCACAAAACATTTGGTGATTTATATGGTTGTACCTAAGGCATCAGATAGATCAGGGTTGGGCAACCGTGTGCCATGGAGGGCCGAGAGTCTGCAGGTTTTCACTCCAACCAAACACTACAGCAGGTGATCTCACTGGTTAGTTCCTCCTCTCTGGTTGAAGGTGTGTTAATCAGTGAAATCAGCTGCTGTAGTCTTTGGTTGGAATGAAAACCTGCAGACTCTGTCCTCCGTGGCACCTGGTTGCCCATCGCTGAGATGGATGATAGGAACTCAAATATCTTTGTGTTTGATTTCGCACGATTCTTGTTTTCATCAACTGGTCCAGTCTTCACTTGCAGTCAAATAGGTTTGCATTTGTCGAAGCATTTGAGTACAGAGACCTTTGTCAGAGTCTTGTGTCTGCAGTTTTGTGTCTTTTCTTTATTCCCTGTTCTGGGTTTCTTTTGTTTATGTGCCTTGCTGTCATGTATACTTCATGGGGCTTTGGCTCATTTCATTTTATTGTCTTTTATTGTGAAGCGCACTGCAGAAGTGCTCCTGCTGTGCGAAAATTAGTTTAATTTGACTGATTTGCGTGCGTGCATTCGTGTGTGTGTGTGTGCATGTGTGGATGAGTGGGTGTGTGCATGGGCGAGTGTGTGTGCACGATGGTGCCATAAAATCACAATTTAGGTCACCGGAGGATCGGAGACAGACTGAGCTGTGCTAAAGACATCACATCAGTTCAAAAAGTTAACTTTAGCATAGATGGATGGTTTGGGAGGGCAGTGTAATGATAGTTTGTTATGACGATTTACAACAGTATAAGAAAAGTAAGATGCTAAGATGCTCAGTATTTCTGTGTGTATGTGTGTGTCTAGCTGAATGAGATGATCCGCGCCCCGGTGGAAGGGGATTTCTGGCAGGTCGACCACATCCGGCCGGTCTACAGCGGAGGAGGACAGTGTTCGCTTGACAACCTGCAGACCCTCTGTACCGTCTGCCACAAAACTGTACGTCCACATCCCACTGCATCCTTCACTGCACTAATAACGACCATAACACCAGCTCTGAAGCCAAAGGGCTTAAGAGGGGAAAGCAGTTTGTGTGTGTAACATTCAAGGTCCACAGTGTGTGGACCGAACCCTAACCCCGAAATAAAAAGAAACTGTCATCACTCATGTTGAGGATCATATATCGTGGTAATAATGTTATACATGCTCAAACACATTGATCAAAAGTTGCGGCATCTCTCACAAAGCTGTATACTGCCAGTAATGAGATGATATGATGTGGCTATATGTCATATAGATATATGGCATTCATTCCAAAAAGGCTATATATCTGTCTTGGATGTTACTACTTGAATTTCCTCAGTCAATATTTCATAGACACAGATGATTCTGTCCTTATAAAACAGAACTGATTTGTGAGCAAAGGCTTCAAGATAACCCATAATGTGCTTTACTTTCATTTCAGCTAACATTTTCTCAGAGTAGCTGTCAGTTTTTTCAAAGGTGGCCTTTTCATTTTGGAATGAAACTCTTCACACGTTGACGTATATAAACTGAACTGCACATTCCGATAAGGGGGTCCTTTGAATGTTGCCCAGACACTTTCATCTAGAGATGCTCAATATATTGATCTCACTTTTCTTTTCAGCGCAGCCTGCAGATTTAACCTCTTACATCACGTTTCGTTTTTCTTCACAGAGAACGGCCCAGCAAGCCAAAGAGCGGAGCCAGACGAAGAAAAGTCAAGCAGCTTCCAAGGTTTCGTCAGACATCACCAGATTCTTAATCAAGAAATGAAATGGATTTCTCACACAAAAGACACCACAGATTGACTCTTTTAGATGCGCTGTTGTTTCCCTGACCGATTAGGATAAAAGGCTGGATTTCCTTTGAATTCACATCACTTAAAGATCCCTACTTTAGATGAATCTTTCTACGACCTCACACTCCGATGGTATCAGTGAAGTCCTGTTGGGAGTCAGATGACTGAGTGTGTTGTTGTAGGGCCTCTGTAGCGGTGGAGATTTACCTAAAACAGCGTCGACTGCATCAAATGCTAATTCAGCCAGCTCCCCACTCGTCCCCGAACCGTCATAAATGCGGTAGTTTTGATTTATGATGGGCCCCCTTTTGCCCGAGGCTGAAATGGAGCATGTTGTTTAGAGAGACGCTGCTATTTTAAGATTGTGCAAACTTGGTGAAAAGGAAAAGTAGCAGGTGAAAGATGGGGGGTGTGATTCAAGTTCTTTGGCAGAAAACACAACCGAGTGTCCTCATTGGCGCTCTCAACAAGTGATGCCTTGTAAATCTTCCCCCCCCAACATTTTGGGAGACGGATGAACATTCCCGACTGAAATAAAAACCTATTTTCGTTTTGTTCGTCGTTTCATGTTGTCGTCTGTGATAGATCTGCAGCGAGAGTCATTGATTTTTAAACCACGCCGTGGATCGTAAATACAGCGAGACTTTGGTTGTTCTGACAAGCTAGCAAATCATTCCATCGCCTGGAGTCAGAAACATTATTGTCCATGTCCACGCATCTGCCTCCTCTTCAACTGTGCTTGATGATCTGAATAGAGCCGAAGTCAGTCTGGAGGGCTCTGTTCAGAGAGACGGAGAGCAGAGTTACTATGGAAACAAGGCTTCGGGTTCAGCAATGTCGAGAATATTGAATCACTTCTTGCGAGAGTTATACAATGAGCCAGACAAGACATCAGAAACTCCAATCAATACTGGCAGGCTCCTGTGAAAATGAGGCCGTCACATTCCTCCGCAGCAAAAATGTTACATCCCCTCGTGGCATTGAGGTTTCAGGCTCTGGGTCGATGTTGCAGATGTCGCCACGTCGTGATTTGTCTGTCCGTCAGTCGTGTCAAACTTCAAACTCAGACTCAGCAAATTCAGACGCAGCTGGAAAGTTTGAGATTTATCTGGCAGCCGCAACTTCTGTCAGTCTGTCACACCACTGGGTTAAAGCCACAATTTCAAACTGTGAGTGTCTGTGTCTGTGTCTGTGTGTGTGTCTGTGTCTGTGTGTGTGTGGATGTATTTCCCCTACGGCTGCTCCAGGTCTCCACTTAATAAGGCCGTTGTCCCTCTCCTGTCCAAACCGACAAGCTTTGTGAGTAATGAACATCTCCTAGGCAGCCTTCCAACAACAGCAGGTTTCAGTGTCAGTCCCTGTCATCAGCCAATGACTCTGATCTGCTGTTTTATTACACCCAAAAGGGGTGTGCGTGTGTGTGTGTGTGTGTGTGTGTGTGTGTGTGTGTGTGTGTGTGTGTGTGAAGGAATGTAACGTGTGTTAGAGAGTGTACTGCATGTGTGTATGTTTACGTTACACAAACAGAATGTGTGTGTGCTTGACAGAGGGAAAGTGTGTGTGTGAGAGTGGGAGCCATAATGAGCCGGCGCCCAGATCAAGACGTCTCATGTTCTTCCCAGAGGGGACGCTGGGTAAAGAGCAACGCTGCAGCATCACGACACTGTTTGCGTTGGACAACCTTTCAGCCCGGAGGAACAACATTACCGCCGCGGATGATGACAATAATAAAGATGGGCTCAAACAAGGAAGGGCGGCGCTGGAAGTTTGTGTGTTTGCTCTCTGTCTAACCCCTTTCTTTAGTCAACGTCGGATCACAATCCAAATCACTTTTTTCCGTCAAGTGCAATCAGAGTGTTTGCCTTGGTGGCATTGGTGCAGACTGCAGAGACATTTACACAGCTTACACAGCAACACAGCACGTACTAGCACACATGGTGGAGGGAAAAATAAAGTTAGACATTTTCCACAGACAAAATGAGCTGGACAAAAAACTAGCCAAAATAATTATTATTTACAAAAAGACATACAAGCTTAAAGTAGTAATCTGTGACATTTTCATATAAATAAATGTCTGTTTTGCTGCTCTCCATCGCCGATTGATAAAACACAATAGTGACTCAACCAGTTCATGAAAGCTTTTACATTTCTAAACACCCGGTGTCTGGTAGGTCTTTCCTGGGAAAAATTATCTGGTGCACAGGAAGTGATGCGTTTTATGTTTCCGGTTTGTTTGGAATAAACAGAAGAAGAACTGGGTAGTCAGCATGAGCAGTGATAGCCACCATGGCTGAACAGACAAAGAAAAGAGCGCCACCTACAGAAACTCAAACTGCATCAACAGAAAATCCAAGGAGAAAGACGTCACAGTGCTGGACACACTGTTTGATTGACAGGTGATCTCTGGGAAGTGCAGTGCAGAAACACCACAGGAATGAGCACCAAAGATGGAAACAAGCAAAATAGTTAAATTTCACCAGAATTCAATTCCATATAAATTACTCCAATTAGTGATTGTGTACGAATGACTATTCAAATCACAGGTTTCACTCTCGCCACTATCATCTCCCCATGTAGAATGTAGACACTTATGCAATTCAATACTAAACTAGCAACAACCTTCCCATATAGGGGAAGTCTGTGCTTTCATGTGTGTTTGTTTGAGAATCCCTGTTCCAGCACACGGTACAGGGACAACAGAACCTCTCACGCAGTGCAACCGGGCAGTGCTAGACACACACTAGACAGTAACCTATACATATGACTACAACTACACATTCATAATGAAATCATTATTTGACTTCAGACAGTATGGCATTATATTCGGTGCCATTCCATTGGTTATTCCATTTCAACCTCGCCTGCCCCCGATAATCTACTTTGGTCTTTTCAGCTGAAGAGAGCGCCTCTACAAACCCGATCCTGTGTGACAGGTGTGATGGAGAAGGGCCAATAAAAGCCTGCACGGTGCGCAGCATGCAGCCGCCGGCTCTCCAGTCCTTGGGATGAATCCCGCTGCGTGGAGCGGCGGTTTGATTCCTGGCTGCCACACTCTCCACTGTGATCCCTCTGTGTCTGTGACCCTCTCTGCCCTTCACCAAGGAAAAGGAAATAGACACAAGGGAGGCCGGACCCCCTGCTCGCCTTCCAAAATTAGAAAGAAAAAAGAATGGCACTGTCTCTCCTGTCAAAGCCTCTCTGTCATTTGGAAGAATGTGAAATGCCGTAACTCGTCATTGAAAGGAATCGACCTCCAGCCAGATGTCTTTGGTGCTGCGTTACAAGTTCGTGAAAGCTTGTACGACACGCTACCCATATGGCCTTATTGAATTCTAGAGTTGGCCTTTAGGAAGCGATTCTTGGCTTTAAACACCCGCTGCCGACGAGAAGCTTTTGTCTTTATTGTCGTATTACCTTGGGGGGACGGTGATGAGATGATTAATCATTTCCTGCAGCAGCCTTGCAGTCAGTGCAGAAGGCTGGCACCGCGCCGCAGAGCGCCACGTCCTGGGGGGGGGATATTATCGCCCAGGTAATTGGTGGAGGACCATCACTCATAAGCGATCTAATTAATCTCATTAAAATCCACTCTCTCGGTGCAGCAGAGATGTACTTGAGGACCTCTGCAACAGAAGGTGTGTCACCATATATACAAATGATATTCCGTGAATGTGAAAAAAACTGTAGCTGAACCGAGGCCAGGCAACACAAAATCCATACAGCGATTCTGTGTAAACCGTGGCCGGCTATTTTCTAATGTCATTTGGCGTGGTAGGGGATGCTCTCTCATTGCTCAGCTGGAGGTGGCTTTTGTCAAGTCCAAATTCTATTTATTCAAGATGGCTCCCTGGTTGTCTCCCAAGATGCATGGCAAGCAGCGGATTAAGACCAAAAACGCAATCAATTCACTCAGCAGGAGATCAGGGGAAATAACAGATACGGTTCTTAGCATAATTCATACAGTCCCCAATCTGGCTAGGATTAATGTATGTCTTCACTGTAGCTCTCTCTCGTTTGTGTGTTAGAGCTTGTGTGGGTATAAATTGGCACTTCTTGTGGCCCATTACAGTCAGGCTTTGTGTGGAAAGGCCCCTGTGAGCATGGATCTGACCACATCATTTTATAAGGCAGTGGTACTTAATGCAATGTAGGACTGCTGTATGCTCATCTATTACAGTGGTGGATTTTATTATCCTAACATGTTTTCCTTTTACACTTTCAGCATATTATTCTGTGTTTTAACCCTTACTTACAAGCATGTACCAAAATATGTGTGCTAAGTGTACAAATATACTTACATACATAACATACATAAGAGTCCCAGCACTTGACATCAGTGGAATAAGGCCACAGTGTTACCGTTTTCCCCTTTCATATTTGCCATGTTCAGATGACTGAGGTTAAAAGTGGAAGCTGAAAAAACACCTTCAAACAAATTCTCCTTTCAAAGGCCTTAAAAGACATCTTTTCATCTTTCATTTCATTTTCAGGCCATTGATCAGCCATCTCTTCATAGATTGCTTCCAGACTTCTATTCAACAACGTTGTACTCAGCAGGCATGTGTTTTGTAGGTCTTAATAGCAAGGTCTAGTCTTTGTGGTTGGATTGAAACCGAATCAGAATCACTTAAATCACTAAGTACGATAATTTCACAGGAATTTCCCATGTTGACATTGGTGAAGAGACATATCAACAACTTAGAAAGTTTCACAGTGCATGCTGACACAGAACTGGTTTTGTGGGCAAAAGAGGATTTCTCTTGCCTCATCCAGTGAAATTAGGATTTTTATTTTCTGTGCCTGAACCAGAAAAAGGTCATGTCAGTCTTGTGACAAGAGTGACAGGTTTGGGGCATCATTACTGGGACTTGGAGGGTCTGCGTAAGCACCTTTGGTCACCTCTGGAGACTGGAGCCCCATTGCCCCGCCGCCGGCCTAATGAGCACAGTCAGTCCTGCATCTAATGAGGAGAAGGCGATTGCGACTGTCTTCCATCAGCCCTCTGCTCCTTCGGTACAGCATCCCATAATGCCTTGAACAACACGGGCCTCACGCAACTGAGCAGTGGCGGATAGAATGTCACAGATGAATGTACGCAGTCGGCAAACAAATCCGCCGAAATGTCCTCATCACAGGACCAACGCTCAAAACGACAAATGTGACTTGCTTCCCTCAAGGTTTAGCTTGTTATCAGTTAGGCTCACTGCATGGGAAATCTGATCATGTGAATCGCTTGCAGAGTGCTGCATGTCTGGACACATTTCTGTATATTTGTTCTCCCATCCGTACACATGATAATGTGAATAGCTAGCGATGCACATGCGCTTCAACCTGTAAATCTGCCTATGAAGACACTTTTGTCTTTATTTATATGTTGTATCAAATTCAGCACTCCCTCTGGTTTATTCCTATCTATATCTCCGCTGCTGCTGCAATGATCCATTTTCCCCATGGGGATCATTAAAGTTTCATCTAATCTAATCCAATCTAATCTAGTAATCTACTTTAAATGGATCAAATATATTTTTCAATGTACAGAGAGCTCCATACGTTTTTGGACAGTGACCCTCCTCTGCTTTTCCTCTGCACTGTTATTACTTTGGATGTGAAATGACACAGACTGTAAGTGTTCATTTGCGGCTCAGTCACATTGGATGAACACTAAAAGATCTACAGCTTTATTTTGTGCGTGGTCACTCATTTCAGGCTGAAAAAACATACTCAGTCTTTTTTAGTCTGTGGTCAAAAATTCAAACAGTGCAGATGTGTCCGACCCATAAACATCATCCTAATATCTTATTTTAGGGTTCTCTTCCCAGCCTTTTTGCATTTCATTTTAGAATGTGTGTGATATTTTATTGATGCCCCGAAGGGAAATGTCAGAGCACAGGTTCAGCTACAAAACAGCACACCTGGAGCAGGTTGGGACTCATGGACACTTCAGCAGGGTCGATGCTTGCTGACATGGGGACTTGAGCCCAGGTCTTATGGTTGAAGGGTGGTCTCTCTAACCACCAGGCCACCCTCCTATGGAAGTCCAAATCTGACATTATTCAGTTGAAATCATTAAATCGAATTGCAATTTCATTTCCCATATATGTGCACATAATGTACGACAAACTTTTAATTAAATAATCAACTTCATCTGAAAGTCATGAACACCTCATCTCCGAATTATAAAGACTACCAGATGTCACTGAATTTGTGGTGAGAAATATCCCAGAACACGAGTTTCAGAGAATTTAAACACTACTACTTCTGTTGTTATTACTTCCGTGCTAACAAAGTACAGCACTGCATTCGGTGGTCTACCGCAGAATCACCAACGCAGAACTATAAATGCTCACACCGCCATTGACACCTACGGATGCTAAATCAATTGCATGTATCACTAATGTCCATTGACATGTATTGAGAAGTAGCTCCACACTTGGCTGTTTGAGTGGGTTGCATTTGCAGACATTGCTTGGCCACTCAACCGTGGACATCTTCACACCCACACCGCATTTTTTGTATATGCAGTTCTGCCAGTTTCTCAATTACTGCGTGAGTGGGTTGGTGCAAAAGGGGAAAGTTGGCTGTAGCAACATTCCCCATCAGCCCACACAGAATTATTCTCTGTGATGATACAAATCTTATTAAGTTATGTGATAGCAGACAGGTTTGCCAACCGCGATGAAGGGAACGAGGTGTTCAGATGTACGTGGAGAGGTGACGGTTTCAGTGAGCTATATGTTATTTAACACGCAGCAAAATCATCAGTGTTAATTTAAGTCTCAACACCATGCCAGTGTTTATATAAATCCACACCCATCAGAGTTAATTTTACTCCGTCCCGGAACCACATCAGCTCTACGAGTGAACAAACAACTCTCTAAACAACTCTCCAATCATCTCGTCAACTCCAAATAATTGTCAACACTTATTAACACTGGAAAATTTGCTGTGCACTTGACTGTCATCGTATATGAGAACCTGTGTAGTCTAATGGCAGCTGGATGGTGGATGTTGTGATCCATTTGTTAATTCACCATGAGAGAATCAGTTGTAATGCCATTTTGCTGTTTCATTCATGTTATTTATTTGTCTTATGGTAGCATTCACTCTCACACTCACAAGAGCTGACCCTTGTTTTCTGACCACAGTACAATAACACAGCACTGTCTATTCTGTCATTTATCCTGTTATGCTTGGCCACAATACGTTTCTTGGGGTCACCACGCAGATGAAACTTTAATGATCTGTGTCATAGCAGCATCAGAAAAAAGGATATAGATAAGAGTAAGACATATAAAGAGCACTGCAGATAATACAAGCAATTAATAAAGATACAGCATCTTTGTGGACAGATTTACAGGTTTGAAGTAGCTATGGTAGTGTGCATTGCTAGCTATTAACATTATCAAGTATAAAAATGTTAGGACATACTACATAAATATGTTCAGATATGCAAATATGCATTGTAAGCTATTCACATTATCAGATTTACAGATAGAGGTAACATATGTACTTGTGGATGAATTTGCATGGGGTTGATAACATAATCTAAATAAAATGTATGAATATGAATGAAATAGAGTAGTAAACTGGGATTGATGTTTATCTGGATGTAATTAGTATGGAGTTTTCTGTGGCTAGGATGCATGGTGCAAAGGAAGGGAGCTACTATTCTGTCTCAGTCAGGAGCCTTATGTAAAGTCGAAGAGTTGAGTTGACCGGAACTTCAAATATCTTTATATCAAGTGTTGTTTTCTTTCAGTTATTATGTATTTCCTTTTATTTTTAAAGGCGATCATTAAAAGTAAAAGTACTTGGATATCAAAACACTCTTTTCTCAGTGGATAAAGTCAGAGTGCATTTTCCTGTTTCATTCTGATGAATAACTAGATATTTATTTCTATGAATTATTACTAAATACTATGTATAGATGTTTGTCTCAGATTTTTTGCAGTTTTTCAAGTAAAATACCCTACAAAATAGACATGACAAAATATGCCCAAAAAATCCTTTGTAAATTACCAGTTACTTTTGTTAAGAAGGTGATGTCATCACCTGTTGTTTTGTATAGACGGTGACATCACCTGGCACCAAAGATCAGCCAATAGCAGATGGCAATTTCACTGGTTAATCTCCTACCTTTCCAATAGGACATTCTCCATAACTATTGGCAACTCATCCTCCTCCTCAGCTAATATCACCTGTGGGGTGCCACAAGGCTCAATTCTTGGTCCAATCCTCTTTTCATTGTACATGCTCCCGCTCTGCCACATAATAATCTGTAAGCACTACGTTTAATTTCACTGCTACGCTGATGATACCCAGCTATACCTCCCACTGAAACCTGACGATCCAAACAGTCTTGACTCACTAAATAACTGCCTCCGTGATATTAAGTGCTAGTTGTCCCAGAACGTCTTAGGAAATTGGAAATCTTTTTCTTTGGTCCTCCCAGCTCCAGAAGCATCATTCTAAGCAAACTAGGGACTTTTGAAGATCAGGTTAAGAAGATCGTACAGTCCTGTTTCTTTTAGTTGAGGAATATCTCAAAAATCAAGGGTTTTTTATCCTCTGCAGACCTTTATGAGGGTTATCCATGCTTTTATACCCTCTCGTTTAGACTACTGCAACTCCCTTTACTCAGGCCTTGGTCATATATCAATCTCTCATCTTTAGCTTGTACAGAATGCTGCAGCTCGGATCTTAACCGGTGATAAACAAGACCATATTACCCCTATTTTAGCATCTTTACACTGGTTTTAGAATCGATTTCAAGATTTTACTGATCACTTTCAAAGCTCAGCAGGATCTGGCCCCTAACTATATTGCTGACCTTTTAACCCCTTATGAACCTGAGTGTGACCTGAGATCTTCGGACAGAGGACTACTGGCTTCCTCAGTCTAGACTCAAGACCAAAGCTGACCGGGCGTTCACCATTAGAGCCCCTATACGTTGTGGAGCGACCTGCCCGAGGAACTCAGGTCAGCCAAATCAGGATCATCTATTCTTAAATCTCTTCTTAAGATTCACTTTTATAGTCTGGCTTTTTATGTACAAATTTCATTTTAATTTATCTTTTATCCTTTCTATTCCTTGTATCGTTTTTCTTTTTTTATCCTTTAATTCTTTTGGACCCTTGTGTTATTTATTTTTTATTCCTTTTGTTCCATTTCAGCACTTTGTAAACTTTGTTTTAGTATTAGTATCATTATTGTTATTATTATTAAAAAGACAATTACAGAGAAAATAATGATTAGGGTTAGGTCTTTTTTTGGTGTTGTGATTGCAGGGTCATTATGCACTCTCTAATGAAACAAACCAACATCTCCATCTGAGCTGTCGCCGTTACCATCGCCCTTTAGAGAATATAAATAGGAAAACACTTCAGCAGCAGGCTAATTAAAACCAGAGAGGTCTGGATGAGGAGGCCAACAACCCACACAGGTGGTGAGCACATCTGTGTATATGTGTGTGCGCGACTCTGTGCGTGTATGTGAGTGTGAGTGTGTTTGAGGTAGCAATTAATGTTTTTGTGTGTGTGTGTGTGTGTGCATGTGCATGTGTGTGTGCGTGATAGAGTCTCTGGGTGTTTTCCATTCATTCTCACACCGATGGCTTCAGCCTCCTCAGCTATTGGTTCATTCTGCCATTTCCACCACTGACAGGAAGGACTTATTTGCTTTCATCTGACAGGACCCTGCT
>OMLI01087606.1:0-15982 GCA_900302605.1 Rondeletia loricata
CTGGCCTCAGCCCTAGAAACGCAAATATCTGTGAGAGTGCGTTTACATGGCCATTCATATTCCGAATATGAACGTATTCTGAATATGAGATGACTCATGTAAACACCATGTTCCATTTAGAATATCCCGAATAAGCCCTTGTTCTGAATATGAATATCCCGAATAAGGTAGCTGGAATATGGTCGCTTGTAAACACGTTATTCGGGATATGCCTTTAAATAGTAGTGCACATGCTCAGGTTCAGTGGATGTCGTCTTGCCTAACCAAACGTTTAGTTAGACAGCGCAGCGCATATTCCGAATATAATGGATACAGGAATACTCATATTCAGGATATTAAATAGCCATGTAAACAGTTTATTCTGAATAAGACCTTATTCGGGATATACATCATATTCGGAATATGAATGACCATGTAAACGCACTCACTGAGTGATGAAGTTACACAGGCAAATGACCATACAATGGAAGTGAACGGGAAGCAAATAGGAGAGCCACAGTGAGTGAGTAAATTATTGCCCTATGTAAGTGCCAAAATTGTAGCAATAGTTTATTCACTATAGCATAATTCTTTGACCCTAAGTCTATCATGTTGTGTCGCTGTGGCAGAAAATTTATAGTTCTGTAAAACCACACTATAAAGTTTCCCCAATTAACTGATTCCTACATTAACTTCTTGGTGGTTTTCTTGTGGAATCCCAGTCCAAAATATCTAAATTTGTTTGGATATTGAAATTAGCTGCTTTGTTGTTCAAGCCATGGATGTGTGTCTGTCCTCTCTTCGTCAGAGGTTCCAGAGGGAATGCAGGCCTAGAAGCCCCTTCACACCTAGAGCCCCAAGCTCTCCCTACTGTGCAGCCTGAGGCTGGGGTTCACACAGAGCTCTCTGATACAACTGGAATGCAGCTCCACAACACACCAGTAGCTCCTCCACACTTTCAGCCACAAATCTCCACTGCTAGTGCACTCACTGCTGTCTCTACTGCTCCCAATCTGCCATCACCCACTCAGACACAATCATTCAGATTGGTCCAGGTAAGAACAGACTCATGGAAAGGAGACATTTGGAGTTGAGATTTTTATAAAATTGACTCTAAGCTGAAGTATTTTTGTGTTGTCTGTTGCAGCAGATCTACTATATGAGCCTAATGCAGGTTGTGGGAGCTTCCTTTTACAACCTTCTATTTGACCAGCAGAACACTTCCTTGGACCAGTCTAACATGAACCCATCACACTGTAACGTTCCATCATCACATACTACCAACTGCCCCCCTCAACCAAATCTCTTACCCTTTCACACCAGTATTTCTGTGGGATCTCAGACACAGGCTTGTGTCCCAATGTCTGGATCCAACAACCCTCAGTTCAACCAGGCCCCTGCAGACCAGCCTATCATACAGAGCTCAGTGAAGATGCCCCCAATTAGACCCCTTGACCAATGTCCCACCACCAGGAATCTACACTCCACTGTCAACAGTACAGAAGAAAATTATCAGGTATTGCTGAAACTTTCTGTTAAATTGTGAGAGATTAACTTTTTTTTATTGAATTTGCTTGATACATATACCGTCAATTACGGAGCCCCCCAGGTCACCTGGTAGAAAAAAATATGTTGGTGTGGAAATCCGTACCCACGGATTAGCAAACTGCCCACGGATTAGGAATCAGTGCGCATGGATTTGTAATCTGTACCCTCAAATTAATAAATCTGTACCCTCGAATTAGTAATCCATGCCCTTGAATTAATAATCAGTGTCCTGGATAAATCAGCTGAGCTGAGTGTGATATAGTAATGTTGCAAAGAGAAGGATAACGGAGCCTTAATCTTTTCAGCACACCACAGTGGCCCATAGAGTTGCATATAACATTTATAGATGTATGCGTTAACATGCTTTTTCTACAAGCATGATTTATAGTGAGTAAATGGGTTTCATATTGTCACCAAATCGTACAGTAATTTGGGAATAAGAAGAATGCACATCGGATCATAAATTAGATCTACTCATGTGATCAATCAGTGTGCTATTATGGCTCTCAATATATAGGGCTAGCGGTGCATAAGGGTTATTATGGCTCACTATATATAGGCCTAGCGGTGCCTAATGGCTGTGTGTAACGATACAATGGCTGTCAAAACTAATCGCTGTGGCTACAATTACAATATTTTCATTGATTTTTCATTTGAATTACAATAGTAATAATACAATTTCTATTTAAATCAGGCCAAATGTACAAAGATTCCACCATGTATTAACTACGGCTTGGTTTGTGAAGGTATAGGTGCAGAATCAAATGCAGTCAAATGCAGGTATAGGTGCAGAATGAAATGCAATAATTAATAATTTATAGAAAATGCATTAAAAATTAATTCATAAAATATTCCACATCAATTATTTTCTTCTACCAGGTGACCAGTTCATCACAGTGAAACCAAATTAAATTTTTCTCTTTACTGCAGGAAATACAGCCATTGTCTGTGCAGGCAGAGCCACCAGGAAGCCCGTTTAGGGAGAGCAGGAGGCCAATCCCATCTTCTAAGGGGCTTCTGACCACTATAGACCCCAGTCAGCCAATTCCCAGTGCCCCTTTGGTACTGCCATCTAATGGTAACATGCAGAATACCCCTGCTCCCCAGGTCTTGGGGCTGAAGTTACTCCAGCTCCACCCTCCTCTGTTGTCCCACCAGACTTTACCCTACTATCTCCCAGTCCAAGAGGCCTGGGGGCCTCAGGCCGAGAGCACTGGCACCACAGAACCCCCCCACCTCAAGCTTAAACAGTATGACCATGCCACCCTAAAGAGGGCAGAAAAGGAAAAGAGAAGGGAGTCTTCAGTTCCAAGAAGACAACGCACTCCTCCACATGACCCAACTCCCAGTAGCACTCAACCCAACGATCATAGGTCAGAGCCCTGTTTGGAGCGATCCAGAGGGCAAGAGTTCCCGATACTTCCTCATGCTCTCCCAGCTCACAGACCTCTACCAACCCAGGGCCTTCGCCTACTACACTTTCACCCTGTTCCACACAGTTCCACCACCTTCCCCCAACTATCCTTACCAGCTTCCTCCAGACCCTCTACTATCATTGCAGCTCCCATGGGAGACAGTTCCAGGATCAAGCTTCTACATATAGACTCTGAACCACAAATGGTAGGCGGTACTATGCAAATGACAGCAACATTTTTAAAATAGGCATCATTAAATCGTATTCTGTAACTTATATAGAGTGGATTTGTGTTTCTGTCATAGATGTTGCCCCTTGCAGCTCCTCCGGCCCAAATGACCTATCTCATCCCCCTGGATGAGTTGATATGTTCAGCTGTTGGGAGGCCGAATGCTGGAGAGGCTGGACTACAGTTGTGCAGAGTTGACCCACCTACTCAAAGCACTGGAAAAGCTACCACCTCCACCAGCTCCAACTCTAGCAGGAGGTGATCTCATACCTTAGTTTGAATGTTTTTGATATTTCTTTAATACTGTTTATCTTACAAACTGTATTTACTGTTTGTATTGTTTATAGGCAGAAGAGGAGAGAGGACAAGATGAGGAGGACAAGAAAAATAGCAGAGGTCACATTCAGACCAACTGAGTCCATCACCCCTATACAAGAGGTAGAACAATATTATTTCTAGTAATACAGATACTGTACAATTACCAATATTAAAATGTAACACCACCAACAATTTTTGTCCCGATATGTCTTTAGCCAACAGATGGGTCAGTAAATGAGGAGCCTGCAGCCGATGAAGAAGAGTTCACCCGTGGGCAGGACTTTGCAATTCCACTTGGTTAGTGTCAAATGCATCCCTGATTACACATGCCGTATCCAGGGCCGGACCGGAGACTTTAGGTCCAAAACTGATTGTGATCACATCCTTTTTTTGCTATTTTTATTTAAGTATTATCAGTACAATATGGAATGATATCAATATATCTAGAAAAGACTGATATCAGCCAATAACACTGGTACACCAATATTTCTCAAAGAGAGGATAGAGAGTGCTTCTATTGCGTTTTGGTGTATGGAAGCATTTGTTGAAGATGCTCTTTGGTGTGGGGTTGTTTAATGAAATCGGAAGGAGAACATAGCTTGTTATCTTGTTAGTGATATATATATATAAAACATCCAATATAACATCCAACATATAACAACCAATGGTCATAGATTGCTAATCACTGCGTTTTTAAACACACCTAGTATGACCACTTGGCTAGAAACATGCTTCCAGGAGAGAGCTTTTCTACTGAGGTCCCTATACAACTTCAGACTTAAATAATTCTGAAAAATCTGATACTGTCGCTATCAATTTTTACTCAATTTTCTTTCCCTTCCTGGCTGGCTGCTTCTCTTGTTTCTATTGGACGCGCGAGGGTGTCATCACAGTGCGTGGTGCAAAAGTTGAACTAGGCTGAACTTTGGGCGCAAGGGTTGTTCATGCGCAGCACAAGCCATTGGATATAATGGGTTTTAGAGCACAGGGGTGGAGTTATTGTGTCCTATGTAAAAGTCCCTTTACATGTTATTATTTTTCCCAGGGTCCTTTGACTCCTTGCTGACTAGTCAGAGATTATTGGACAAGGCCATATCCACTACAGCTGAGCTCCATGCCTATGCCTCCACACATAAGAGACCCCCACAGAGTCATGATGCTTTCACCAACACAGACCCAGGTGAGTTAGGGTGGTGGTAAGGATTGATACAGTGTAATATTGCAAAACCCATCTCCCCAATGATTGATACGTTGGTGTCTGGTGTTGATAATTTTACTCACATTTAAAATTGAAATGAAATGTCAAATGATTATACTGTCACTTGATTTATGGAGTAATGGTCCTTGAGTAATTGAAAATGTGAAAGGTTTTCAATTTTACCTAGCAATGGAGTCATGGCTTTTAACTCATTCGTATGATTTTAACATTTCATAGCCCTAAGGGATATTATTTCAGCTTACTATAGTCAAATGTTAAACAGGAAAAATAAATCACAATATATTGCAGAGTCACATCATATGTAATCACAAATAATATATTACATTACTTAGTCTTAACACAAAACATTACGTAGACCCAGGAATCGTGGAAAGTCACAGAATCCTGTAGAAAATCATCCAAAATGCCTATCACTGCCTCTAGATATCGCTGAAGGACAGCTGAGCTTTTATCCTGTTTTCACTCAGTCTGACTTCCAGGCTGAGTTCCCCATGGAGAGCTTTTTTCCACCACCCATAGAGCACCAATTCAAAATTAGGGATTTTTTTTACAGTGTAGAGAGTGCAGTTTTATAGCTGATATAAACGTTATTTCGATGTTTTATGTCCAGTTTTTCTTTTTATTGGCTACAGTACTCATGTATACAGGTGCATACAGTTTAAAAGTGGTTCTTTTTGGAGTTGCATTAAAACACATTTGACTGAGGTTTAGGCAGCTGTGGTGTGATGTAATTTGCCATACTTTATCTATGTTATCTGTGACAATAGTTATGACAATATTACTCTTTGATCAATAGGTTATATATTGTGAGGGGATGGCTTTAGTATTTTAGCCATAATCTATAGGTTAAGGAAATACTAGTTTTCCATATTTGCGACTGTATCCTATGCCCTTTGTAATGTAGTAATGGAGTTGTTTGATTGACTTTAATTTGTTTTTGCACCTTTGATTTACTCACATGCAGTTGATTTGTTAATACGAATTACATTTTTATGTCAACTCATAGTTTGTTCAATTTTGAGGTATGGTAGCTTTTTTAATGATTTTATTCAGTTTTTATCTTTTTTTTTTTATTACGCAACAAGTTGGTTGTGTGTAAAGGTAGTTTATTTTATTGCACAGTTGCTTGTATTGAGTAAATCGATTAAATCAAGTAAAAGTGCTTTCAAATGTTAACATGAGTTGAGCTTTATTGATCAATCAGAAGAAATGCATAACTTAAGAAGATTGGTCTGTTCTGTCTGCATTTCATGAAAATACAGGGGTTCTTTTTTAAAGGCTGCAGAATATCTCAGAAAACTAGTTTTTTGACAGGTGACATGCAGATTCAGATTTTTTTATATTTTTTTCACAGAAAGATGAGGTGGCTAATTAAGAGTAGTAATACTAATATATTATGGCCTTAGTATTGTGACAGTATTGTAGTGGCAGCTCTTGGATGAATCCCACACCTACAGGGTAGACTAGAATTTAAATTTAAATTTGTTATTTTATGGTACTGATTTATTCACCTGTTAAATTTATGTCTGTTCTGCCAGCTTTTCGTCCCACACTTTTGGATAAAGCTGTATCTACCCAAGCCTCTGTGATTGCTATGAGCCCTGAATGTAAGTTGATCAGAGCATATTGTAGATAGCAAGAACAACATACTACAACTATCTTTTAGTGCATTGTGGATATAGTGAGTTAAACTTTGTGTTTGTGTTTTCTCTATCCAGCATTGTTTGTGAATCTGCGGTTTAGCAGAGAGCAACCTGTCCATGACACAGAGGAGACCCCACTGGAACAAGAGAAGAATCTGGTGAGAGGCCAGAGTCACCAGTTGGAATCAGCACTTTGGTGCATATTGTCGGAGACCCATCGGAGTAGATGCACTTTAGTTACTATCTCTCTCTCTCTCTCTCTCTCTGTCTCTCAGGATCTGGAAGGCCGCCAGTTCCTCAGTGTCATTGACCTGGAGGATGAGGCCCTGCACCAGGGTTTGCCACCCTGCCTGACAATACAGGATGTTACTGCCACCCAGCCTCCTTCCCCTACTTCAGCACAGCTTCATGTACTTGCGACCTCTGTTATTAGGACTGCTGCTGCTGCTCCACACCCCTCAGTCACAGTTACAGAGGAACCCACTATTCACCCAGGTCTTATGCCTTTATATTGGATAAGATAAGATCAGATTTGTGGTGAAGCATAACGACACTATTGGTACAATTTGGTTTTATTCCAGCTGGTCCCAAATATCTTTTGTATACTCTAGATATCCCTGAAGAGTCTCCTTCGCCTAGCCACATTGAGCCCAATGGGGATCCAGTAACAACCACTCAACAGGACAGGGTAGGCCCCTCTGAGGCCTATGGAACCCAGAGCCTTGGGCCTTGCAGTGCCTTCTCCACACCCCCAGCAATCCGGTTCTCTGCTCGCCTGTCGGAGATGGACGCCCAGCTGGCTGCCCTACAGAACATTGCAGACTATAGGGAGATGGAGTTTTCGAACTCCAGGATGGTACATTAGCATTGTGTTTTGTATTTCTCTTTCTCACATTTTCCATGTCTCCCAAGTACAAGTTTGCCTGTAAGACTGACTGTATATATGTAGTAGCTCGTTCCTTGCTATTCCTTTTTCTCTCTTTAGTTGGTGAACACCATCGAGATGCTCACCCCAGTCTTGGCTCATGATGTGGAGAACACAACGGCATTGAACAAAACTTTCAGCCTGTCTGTCCCACAGAAAGGTGTGACCCCAAACAGTCTCTCAGTAAAGAACGTTGAAACTGGACTGCTAATTTTAAAGCTGCACTAGGCAAGACTTGTAAAACATACAACCGTCTAATCAGCCTAAATCATGAAGTGGGGCTGCAACAGAGTAGAGCATTCCATCTCCTCTAATTGAGATGCCATATATTCAACCTACCGTATTTTCTCAAATGAAATTATGGTGTTGGGTATATTAACTGGTGGGAAATCTTCTCGGCACACAGGAAATGACAATTACAAAACTGCCTCCTAAGAAGTGTACTTCTTCCTATCAACCAATCGTCATCGCCTTGACTTTAGAGCGCTGCAGGAAACCCCAAGTGCCTTGTAGTCCAGTATTACTCAACCCAGTCCTCAATGCCCAACTGTCCTGCAAGTTCTTGCTCCCGAACTGTTCTTGCACACCTGATCCAATTAAGGGCTATACATTTTCATGACACCTTAATTGGATCAGTTGTGCGAGAGTAGAGCTGGAGCAAAAGCTTGCAGGACAGGTGGGCTTTGAGGACTGGGTTGAGAAACACTGTTTTAGTCGACTACTATAAAGTTAAATTGGCAAAAAATGGGCAAGGGAATTTCCACAGGCAATGGATTCAGTCCATTGCTGATCGCCGGTGTATTCATCCAGTCGCCCAACCCTAGTGAGTGAGCACACTGTCCAGAGAAAGCTGGACTCACCGACCGGGTTGCTAAACATGAGCAGTTTACTGATTATATGTTTTATTTATACTTTATATGTTCTGAGTATTGAAGTCCTTCAGTTTCAAACAGTCACTTCTCACTGCCATTTGGGGCTGCCAACATTCCAAATTGCCTGGTGCAGCTTTAATAGAATTATAGTATAATACAGTTTTTTAAAACCCAGAAGAGCCCTTAAAATACCCATATCATTAACATGAGTTGCATATCCCCTGTCTGTAACAGCATGGAGACCACGGCCATATACTTTAATTAAACCAAATGCCTGTAAAGAGGAAGAAGAAAAGCAGGAAGAAGACCATGTGGCTCATAATGACTTCTCTACTCCAGAAAGACAGCCCTCCGTTCTCTCTCCCAATTCTGCTGACGATCAGAGAGCTGGTCCTTCCTGCCTTCACACCCCTTCGAGTAAAGATGCACTTTACTCAAGCACTCTGCCTACTAATTTAACCACTGAGTTAGCCTGGGGATGAACAACTGCATTTATAGTTCATATCATAGACACTGGAGTAGTGAGCTGAAGTTACCTTTGTGCTGTGGACTCAAATGTGTAGTTTACACCAAAAGATGCAAATGAGGTTAAAGTACTTAAAGTCAGCTTTTTATTTTGAGCTTAAACAACACTAGAACGTCAGTTGACTGGGAAGTCCCATCAATTATAGTGCAAGACCTCAGACAAATCAACTTTAAGAGTGTAAAAGTCATGTGAAGTTAGTATTTGATCACTCTTTATTCACCACATGATTTGTGTCCCACCAACATTAATTAGACTTTAGAAAATATGCTTTGTAATTCTCTACTGAGCTCCTAATTCAGGACCGGTGCACTGTTTGACCTTGGTGGGATTTTAGTTGTAGGATGGATTGTATTGTATTGTGGTTCAGTGGGACACATTGTTGTTTCCACTGAGTTACTATTTTGTCTGTTGAATGATTGTGTTGCTCCCACAGAAATGAAAGATCAATTGGCTGAAGCATCTGGACCATTTGGAATGTAAGTTTAGATGTGAACCGTCTTATAACATACTATCCATTGTGTATATACTTCCTTGTACTCTCCTCTCACTCAACTATTATGTTTTCCTTTCTCTTTTATTTTATTCTCCCTTCCACCTGCCCCTCTCCTCTAGATGGGCAGATGAGATTCTGGGTCAAACTGGGCTGAGTGATATTGCAGATTTGTCTAATTCACAGGCTGCCCACCTTGGCAGGTATAGTACCTACTGATAAGAAGTAACATTCACATTACTACATAAACAACTTGGTCTCTTTTATGATTCCAAGTCGCCAAAGTAATATGATTATTACTGAGCTGTAATGTGACTGACAGCAAGCTGGACCAGCAGCAAAGCGGATGGATGTTGCAGAGACAACATGACATTTCAGAGGATGAGAGGAGAGAGTTGAGGATCTGGATGAGAAGGAAACAGAGGGAAAGTCTGGCAGTTTACCAGAAACAGAGAGAGAGGATGAGGGAGAGAGAGTACAGACGTTACTCCTCCTCTGTAGCATCGGTGAGATAGCCTGCATTTTTACATGAATTGATATTCCATTGTATGTCATCAGTTTTTTTTAAATTATTGTTGTTGACCTGCCATGCCACTGCTTTCTACAGAAATCAACATACAAAAATCGAGCTGCCATTAGGAGGACCAAAGAGGAAGAAGACAAGTATGTACCTGTTCACATTGCCTGTGTACAGAGGTGCGTGCATGTGCATGTGTGTAACTATGGTCTGTATTTGGTTTAATAGGGTGATGCTTTTGGAGAAATATAACCAGAGGATCCTTGAGACCTGTTCTTTGATCAGTGACTTTCCCACCACTCCTCCGACCTTGCCCAGTTCTTCACAGACTGAAAGTGCTCCATTCCCCTCCTCCATACGGTCTGCCACAGCTCAAACCTCTGGCAGTGTAAATAGCAGTTACAGGTATTCTGCAACAATAATCATACCAGGATCTGTTTGCATAAAAGGTTTAAGAATAGTAGTGGTCTGATCTAGGATTTGAACTACTAATTTCGGATTGGTGATCAAATCACTTGATCAGTTAAAATTTACTGCATCTTGCTAGGCAAACCTCACCAATCAATCGTATAAAACTCTCTTTATGAGTACAATTAACCGTGCTAGACCATCTGGATTTCACGTGAGCTCACAATATCCAGATGATTCCACAATGTTAGACTCAATACACAGACTGTTTTGTTTGATCATTCTAAATGAGTTGACCTGAAATTAGTATGACCTGATTTGAGAACCATAATGGAGGTGACATCTTTGTCTCAGGACTCGTGGTCTATCTGCCGATGATAAAAGAAGACCTAAGTCCCAGTCAGGACAAGCTCAGCCCCACTTTTGTCCCTGGAAGAACGCTGAGGTGCAAGGGTGGCCTTTGTCTTTGGAGAATCAACGCAGGAGATTGGGACTGCACAGACCAGGTATCACATATGGATATTCAACTACTTTGTGTCCTGTAAAAAAAATGCTTACTGAGATGCCATGTGAGTTTTAACTTGATAACACTATGTAGACATTTTTCAACTCGAATGTCATGAAAGAATAATAATAATTCATACAATTTGTTTACGTTGTGTGTTTTTGGTGTTAGTGAGCTCTCTGCCGAGGGACCGTCTATCTCAGGTGACCAGACGTGGCATGCTCACTGACATGAAGAGCAAGACTAAATCACACACAGCAAGCCAGGGCGAGGAACTACACAAAGGACACCAGAGGAAGATGGCGCTGAACAAATCTCCATCTGGAGGGAGTGTTGTAGGAAGAGAAGTAAGGTGGGAGCAGAGGGAGAAAGAGGAGAGAGAGGTGGTGAGCCCGTGGAAGCCCCCTGCAGAGATGTATAGGTTGCC
Organism: Rondeletia loricata; assembly: GCA_900302605.1. Taxonomy (NCBI): domain Eukaryota; kingdom Metazoa; phylum Chordata; class Actinopteri; order Beryciformes; family Rondeletiidae; genus Rondeletia; species Rondeletia loricata. The sequence goes on from OMLI01087606.1 coordinate 11,021, forward strand.
AGAGGAGTCAGAGTCTGAACTAGTAAGAATGGCATTTTTCCACCCTATAAATTAGGTGTACATTCACATATATACTGGAGGAGTCTGACTTATAGATGGAAAATAACCTCTGTAACTGCCCTGATCCATTGTAGCTAACCAATTTGTAACCAATTGTAAACAAACCTTCATCAGCTTCAGAAAGCACTAACTAATTTAAATGTTGTTCATGAAAGATGATGTGGTTTCATTGTCTTAATCAGGATTTGTTGTTTGCTTTTCAGGGTGTGGCTGGGCTGTTAGATGAACAGGAAGATGGTGCCAGAGCTGGTGTATCAGGGATGGATTGGCTGGAGAACCTCTCTGAGAGTGCCAGCAGTAGCCTCAGTGAACTAGACTGGGCTGCTATCGAGAGCATAATGGCTGCAGAAGAAGCTATTTGATCAGCTTGAACTTTCAGGAGGCTTGGGGCTTGACTGTCTCAAGGAAAAGAAAAACAGAGCCATGTTGATGCTTTAATAGATGCTTTTAAATGTATATTTTTTTAAACAGTCCAACCATTTATGTGCCTATCGAGTATGATATTAATTGGACGCACTTCAGAAACACAATGCTATTAGAAATATCAAAACAGGTTGAAAATTATCTTGATGGATACAGTAGGCCTACAATATATCCTGTAATCAGTTAAATTTATATATACTGTATTATATATATATATGTGTGTAAATTAAGTATAATTTGTAATAGAAAATGTGTCCCAATGAAATCTGCCATGTAGGTTCATTTTATTTGCGTGTCTGTGTAAAAAGTGTCCTATATTTATAATTTATTTTTGAAAACATTTGACTGTCCCAGCAATAATAAAATATCTTAATTTAACTAATGTTCATTTGTTTCACATCAGGAGATGCAGACATTTCATGACTGTACCTGAAATGGGACATATGCCTGTTCAAATTCTAGACACTTTTAAGCATTTTAGCTGATTAGCACAACACCACGTGGCCGATCAGCACTCTACTTGTTCAGTGGCCATTAGGGTTGCCCCTCTACCACTGTGCCAACTTTTGGAAAAATTGGCATGGCAGTTATGTCTAAACTGAAAATGAGCTCTCCAGTGCCCATTTTATTTTATTGGGCCAATGATGGAGGGTTTGCATGTTTAAAAAAAAACGTTATTTAACACCATCATCACATTACAAAAATATGTCAATATTTCAATCTTTCAAACATCACTGTAAATACAACACATATCAAACATACATACATACAATCAAACATATAAAGGGGTTTTACGCTGAAATAAACTCAAAATGTGTTATTAAAGATAATTATTGATATTTCTTAACATTTCAGATCATCAAAATAATTAAAAAGGGCTGTCTTGCACATTTTAAAGTTGAGTTTGACATCACTCCATTTCATTTGATGAATATGGAATTTTCCAAACAACAAACAGATCAATAATGTACTCCACATCTTTTGTATAGACATCTTCATATCAGACATACAGAGATACATTTACATTAAGTTTCTCATTCAGAAACAACACCACCTCATGCCAAAATGCAGAAATGCAAGGACAGTCAAAAAACAAGTGTTCAGTAGTTTCCCTATCAATGTTACAAAATGAGTAGTTATAATTAATCTCTCATGTAAATCTAGTTAGTGTATCTTTCACAGGATATATTATGTGTATAATTTAAAAAGATAGTTATCTGGCTCCCTGCAAGAGAAGGACACATTGCCATCCATATATATTTGTTGTTACATTTGTAATTAATTATATCAATATTATCCAAAAACAACTATTCTTATTGTGATCTATGATGCTGTAGGATACATTTTGATTGCTTAACAGAGATAGTTTCATCTGAGATGGAACCCATTACAATGAAAAACTCCTTAACAGAACAAATCTACAGCACAATTCATCATAAGTTAGTAATTGATTGTCAGAGTCCATTAACTGATTAACCAATAATATATTAGATTCAAACCAGTGTTTGAAAAAGAGTGATCTCTTTCTGTGCCTGATGTAGGCCTACCTATTTTCCCAAATGTAAAAGGTGTGTGGAGAAATTTTTTGTTTAAAAACCGTGCACCACGGAAGAAGTGCTTGCTTGTGAAAATTTTAGAGCTTAACTGGGATTTTGCATATATCAAAATTACATTTAAAAAAAATTGATACCACCAAGTTGACTGAAAATATGATTAGGGAAGATGTGCCATAAACAATATCTATTCTTGATTAAATTTCTCAACCAATTTATGTTAAAAGTGTTATTTGAGGTTGTTACATAGGATATTTTTCTTCAAATAGTGGAGTTTCTTCCTCCACACAAAATCAAATATGATTCTGTAAAGTTCCTTGGAGACATTCTTTTATTTTTGGGGTTTGCAATCTTATGTCTGCTGATAGGCACACAAAACCGTTATGCTGCGTTCAGGTCATATCGGAAGAAGCGTAAGAATGGGATGACATCTGAACATCTCGTTGCTACAACTTGGAAGCGTTCACGTGTTTAACTCGTTGTAACCTTAAATAATACATCCATGGTTGTAACACCCAAATCCAAAATAACGTTTATTTATTGATTTAAAATCAAGCATAAAGAAATTACTCACTTTTTGTACGTACCTTTGATTGTATTACTGTGAAAATAACCAATAATTTTTATTTTTATTGTCTTGAACTGCCGACATCGGTGGATTCGCTGCAGTGTTTACCGCTTGTGTTGACACACTTCCGTAGTTCATGACACCAAGTGGGATATATCCTTAAATAATACATCCATGGATATATCGGAGCTCGCAAAAAAGTCAAATTTTCCCCTGTCGACAGTAGTATTTACGGTAAATCCCATATGACCTGAACGCGGCATAAACAACTTCCGGGGTCAAAGGTAATTTTGCTGCTTGAAAACATGGATCCCAACAAAGTGAATAAAGGTAGCAACGTTTTATATTGTTATTTGTGTATTTAAGTTTCTTATAGTTATTTTTACATTAACGTTACATGTAGGCCTACTTTACATGTAATTTCAGTTATTAACGGCTGTATTTCCAGCATGTATACATGAAGGCTATTTATCAGCTAGCTAACTTTTGCCAAGATGTGAAAATAAACAGGCTTTGTTGCTCATTTCTGCTAGCTATGTTTTCCAGTTACTGTAACCATAGTTTAGAATCACACGTTTATATGTTTCTCTCTTTAAAGACTGTTGAATAGCCTACCTGCTCTTATCATTCAAGCTGAAATTATGCAATGTGTAGCAGACAGTTTTTTTTAGATTAATCAGCTAACCTACATTGTTAGCTAATTAATGTCAACTCAATGGGGTTCAAACTGTTTCTCTGGGATTCTGCTCCACAGATTGTTGGGGACCGATACTTTCGGCACGTTTTTATCTCGATGCCAAACTGATTGGCAGGCAATTGTGTAGGCAATTGTCGCCTTATGTAGGCTACAAAATTGGTGATCTATATTTATTTAGTCTTTTTCTTCTCAGGGAATTTATACTGTGGGTAAATGGCCTCTGAATTGTTCGCTAAACTGGCTAGTCTGGATTCAACAAGGTCTTATCTACAACCTACTATAAACTGGTTTAGTTTTCTGTTTGGTGCTTTTTTGTAATGACTGTCAATTCAAATACCCAGAATCTGTACTGCTCTGACACAGAACTTTGTGGCTGTGGCAAAATAGTGACCCCAAAACATTAAGCCCCACTTGCTATCACTCAAGATGACCCCGCGGCCACACCATAAAAAAACATGTAGTCCTGTATATTTGATTCACCTTACTGCTCCAAGAAATAGTATAACCAATTATAACTTACAAATAAGACTAAATCCAACTTTGTACAAGCTTCTTTAAGTTGCATCAAAACTGACTTCTCCTAACCTGGTCTGCTGGCTATAGGCATTGTCCATTATTCAACACCTGCATGCAATATAATTTCAGAAAATTATTTAGCCAAGCAATCAATACCACTGCTCTAAAATACCTAATGAGATAATAACCCTGGCCAACACAACATTCACGTTTCTCTCCCAATCTTTTCTGTTTATCTCCACTGTCAACTATCAAATAAAGGCATAAATACCCCAAAAATAATATGTATAAAAAATATTTCTCTGGCACATCTCCGATGATTCACTAGCCTCAACTCCTTCAATAACTTTTTTTTCACCTCTTCTTTTTCTCTTATCTATTTCAATTTTCATTTTGTACCTTTCATTTTAGTTTTCTATTTTACTTTGCATTTTCACATTTTGATTAAATGTGTTCCGTTCCTCTTTTCTTTTTCAATTTTCCTTTTTCTTTTTCAATTTCCATTTTCACTTTTCCATTTTATTTTGGTATGATCATTCCTTGTGCCACAGTAAAAAATTAAGTACTTATTATTTAACAACCCCATTAATAGCACCTCTGTTGCATGGCAGTGGTACACATGCATGCATGCACACGACCCCCCAATTTGAAACGTATTGCTTTCAGGGGTGCTCATGTCTCTTTCAAGGGAAGTCAGCTGCTGGCTCCCCTGTATTTTGAACCCTGATTGTATAACAAGTAGACCTAATCTGTTTTTAATAATCTTTGAATAAAAATAACCATACTGCATTCATTATATAATAATCCATACAATACCAATAGTGCACTTCACCCACTTAAAAAGTGGGTTCAACTGTAGAAAAGGGATTTAGGTGCTTTACCAAATATATAATATTGTTATTTGTGTGTTTAAGCGTTCACAACTAGCTGTTGGACCCCAGGAAGACTAGCTGTTCGTTAAGGGGTCAGCTAATGGGGATCCTTATAATAAACAAATACCGGTAAACAAAACAACTCATCACATTCCTCTACTCTCTATAGTCATTTTCTCCTTTTCAGCTAGTGAAAGGAGTTTGTACTTCCTGAGGGGATATAGAAGTAACTTGGCTAACTAAGGAAACAAATTAGTCAAGAGAGCTGCATTA
>OMLI01087608.1:0-13363 GCA_900302605.1 Rondeletia loricata
CTAGCTACTGTTTGGACCGACTAACCTGCTCTGTGCAGCTTGACTTCGGGTTTCAACACGATATCGAGCAGCTTCCTCTGGCGGCAGATCTCTTGCTCTGACCGGGGAACTTTGTCTTCGTACTCCGCCATGGTTTTGTCAAACAGCCCGAAAATCTCCTCTGCAGCCGCCGTTAGCCGCTCGGTGAGCAGCGCTCTCAGCTCCGGGATTTCACCAGTTTCTTTTCTTTTCCTTTTTCCATATCCTATATAATAAATTATTTACTGTCTGTAACGTAACGGTTGTTTGAGTTGTATGTAGCCTTTGATAATTAGCAGAAACTAATATTTGAATGACACACCTATAGGATCGATAAGAGAATCGATAGTGTTGGCGCCTATTGATTCTCGGGTTTTGAGCTATTTAGACCCGGTTCCCATATGGAACCGGGTATCGATCCCCATCCCTAGTTACCTGTGGAGGCCAAACAGTGAATAATAAAGGAATTTAAGACCAGAAAGACATGATTGCTATTTCTCAAAGAACAGATCTGCTAGCATGCACTGCTCGTATAAAGTACTGTTCATGAAAATTATCCGGGCCAAGCTCAATGTGAAAACTGGCTCACTGTTCACTGTTTAATCTACATAACCTACATGAATTTGTCAAATGTTTTCTTTTTTGAAGCATGGAGTATCTTGTGACATTTAAGTCTGCCCCGATAAGACGGTCTACTGTTTGACCTTCACATAATGGTCTGCATCAATTTGGGCACAGCGTGTGTGTGTGTGTTTGTGTGTGTGTGTGTGTGTGTGTGTGTGTGTGTGTGTTCTAATTAGAGGAGAACCAGAAAAGAATGAGTAGACAATGACAAGCAAAACAAATGACACCAGCCAGTGAACCGTTGCTCCATTTCCACAACTGGTGACCATAGAGGACATTAGGCTACATCATCATAAATCTATAGGACCATGAGACAGGCAGCACCAATTACTAACCACCTAATCTAAATTATGGTCAGACCGATATATCGGTTTGCCGATTTATCAGGCCGATATGGGCCTTTGATTAAATATCAGCCAGTCATGCTCTCCACTGCCGATATGATGCCTCATCGTATTACAGGCCTAAATTCATTATTTATGCTCATTTGCCAGTAATTCAATATGGTCTTTTTATTTTTTTAACAGAGAACAGGCCCAATCCATTATTGTATTCATTCACTATTTTCAATTGTTAATAAGCACAGACAGCTCACATATATTCATATCTGATGTGTTATGAATTCAATGGTCTATAGGATTACAAACAGTTCAATGTATTGGACAGAATGCATAGCCTATGCTCCGTCAAAGAAAAACATTTTCCCCGCACTACCGGCAGGCAAGAAGTGAGTAAGCACTAGTGAGTAGGCCACCTGAAAATAACCAACTTTTTGTGTTTGCTGGGAAAAAGTTTTAATTAGATGCCCTGTGTGGTGAGAATGAAGAGCCATCTGGGACCATCTGAGATGATAGGGACGGCAGATGAATAGCAACATTTTCTACATCTCACTACAGTCTTTGCCAAGCCCCCAATTTACTCTCATGTCTCCTCAGTACTCAGTCTTCTGTGTCCCACATGCATGGAACAGCAAGCTATGACTGGTTTGCAAGGCCACACCACCCCCCACCAACCCCATTCCCTGTTTTAGCATTGCCCTGAATTACTGTGATTCAAGAAGGTACATCAATGAATAAAATTCCCTCTTTAGTTTGCCCTTAGAAAACTACTTAAACCAGCCCCCTTTCCTGGAGCTGGCATTTAACCATCTTTAACCATCAGTGACATCTGCCAACAAATGTGCTCTTATGCCCGTGTTGCTGAGGAGCTGCCTTGTTCCGGCATTTGTCCAATTTGCCAGCTAATAGGGGCCTTAATGTAATGGCTTTATTCTCACATATGTCGATACAGAACTTTTACAAAAACGTTACAAGGTCTTGACACAGCAAATTGCCTGAGCCAATTTTCCCAAGATTTTGACTCCAGTTCTCATTCACACATGACGGTGAAACAAAAAGGCTCTGTAACATTTATAGGAAAGGCTGCATGTTTGAAAGGAGAATAAAGTTTGGGGAGAAGTCTGGTGATTACTAGTAGGGCTGTACCGAATAGTTCGAAGCTTTGAAGCTTCATTCATAACGTTGACATTCGAATTATAAATCAACATTCAAATGCTGCGCAGGTTATTTCTGTTTTTGTGTGTGTTTTATTTGCATGTGTCTATTAATTCTGTTTAAACCAATGGGGTTTTGCTGCACAGTTACAGATAAAGATTAGGCTAAAAATGAATCCCACTCTCTATTTTCCCGGGCTTGGCAGTGAAGTCAACACGAGCGACAAAGACGCCGAGTTATGTAATAACGAGTCAGACAAATACCTGATTGCAAACATCGGAGGCGGGTGCAGCAGAGCGGTGGTGAGGAGGAGGACCGACACCGGCAGGCGCTCCACGGTGTCACGGACACGGTGAGATGCACGGACGGGAGAGCTCGGAGAGGCCGTGGAGAGAGAGCCCCGTGCGCTCCCATCTGCCCAACCATTCTGCTCTCTGCCTCGCACACTCGCTGAACACACACCGCCGACAGGATGCATTATGATGACGTCATAAAATATGACAGACATTCGAAGCTTCATTCGAAAACCTCAACAGATGCTTCGAATGTAAAAAAATGACATTCGGTACAGCACTAATTACTAGGCCTATATCCTGGAGGTCCTTCTGCTACAATGAAAACCAGACAGATCCGATTAACCTTACATTTGACCTTTTAATGTCATCGCTGACTTCTCTCAGTAGCACTAACATCGTCTTCCAAAGAAAAAACTACGAATCACACATAAGGAATGGCTAAAAATAGGCCACTGGTGCTCAGGCCATTTTTAGGTCATGTGTCTGTTTCCACTTTCCCCGATGCGGGGATGCCCAGTAAAACATCAGTGTAAATGGTTTATAATGCCACCAGTGGACTCTGAAATGGGAGACCTGGTTTCAATCAGCAGTCAAATTGCTCCTACATTACCCTCGCCGGGAGAGTACTAAATCATTCCTTCCCTCCATGCTGCTGACGTTAAGAAACAAGCATTGTTAAAAATCCACCATGCGTGCTAGTAAGAGCACCCTGTCTTTATGTGGGGATGGGATGCTGAACAGGACAATAGTAGTTGCCCACGGTGTCCCGAGATGAATCATCCTAAGGTCCAAGCAGAAAATCAACACACTTTCTCTACATGTTTCTTCATCCATTTTTAGGCAGTAGCTGAGGCATGAGGCCTACAGTAGTTGACCCTATCTGCAACCTTTGACGTAAACTTTGGCTTATAGTCTGGCTCCTATAACACCCATGCCAAAGAGCCCCATCACAACTAGTTCAAACCAGTTTGCCTGGTTAAAAAGAGTTCTGGGTTTCTCTGTGCCAACGCCCTGACAGTGGGCCAGTGAGGCGTCTCAGAGTACTTATAATCCCCTATAAACCCCAGAAACGTTGATCCCGCCCACCACAGACCAACACACTATGGGCAAAACCTCTCATTAGAACTCCAGGGCCCTGAAATTACACAGATTTTACCCATATGGAAAGCATGAGAAAGCGTCAGCTGGGAGAGGTTTGTGCCGAGTGGTTTTTCAGTGTGTGGCCACAGAGGAGCTGGAGCTCTTTAACAGTGCCATTCAGCTTGGCCCCTGCCAGGGAGCACCGGCAACTGAGGAAGCTGAGGCAGATGCTCTGGCTACCAGCCCCAGCCCAGGCCTGCTAGGAAATACCCTACACAAATACATACAGACGCTCATACAGGCCATGGACATGCACGTGTAGACAAACACAACAGATCCACCATGAAAATGTGAATTTAATCACCTTTAAGTTTCCATGTAAGCTTCTGATGTTAAATAGTAGTAATACTCAAGCCTTACAGGTGAGGTGGCTAGAAAGCCAGTTAGCTAACACTGGCTTAGATTGTTTTTATGTAGCCTAGCCTTTGCCAGTATGCTGGCGTGACATCAAGTGCCTACACTGAAGTCTCAGTGGAAACACTGGCTGAACTGTTGACCCTTTTGGCAAGTGAGAAAAGAAGAGCGCCAAGTGGAGATCCATTGTGAGACACCCTGTGTTCCCTCGAGAGTCACGAGGATGAAGTCAAATAAGTCATGTTTCTCCTTTTGAATAATTTTTGTTTTGAATCGGCTCAGTATGAAATAGGCCTAACAGCTTGGGGAATGTGTCATAATTCAGCGAATAATAAACAGTCTTCAAATCGGAAAAAAAATCACATTTACAAAAAAGGTTCAAAAGTCAAAAATGTACAACTACCCGACATGAGTGAAGGGGGAGGAAACCTTGCTGCTTCAGTGGCATGGCACCAAACAGCAATATCAACACAGGCTTAAGTGATCAAATATGCAGAACAAAATTAAGCCCAAACTATTTTGGTATAGATCCAAAGAGAACCAGCGAGATTCACCTGAAAAAGCCTCCCATAATAGCCTGTCTCCGATGAGCGCAAGGTACTCTCCAATGTTGAGGCAAATTGCCTAAATGCCCAAGCCATTAACATATGTTTTAAAGCAGGCTGGCCCTCTGAGGCCTCATAGAACTGTGTAGGTTATAGCCTATAGGACAGCATAATATCACATTACCCTGAATCTGGAATAGGAATAGACCCAGTCACTTTACTTTCAGTTAGTAGGAGCTGAAGGTTAGAAGCCGAAACGTGCAGCGGGGCCTAAGATTAAATTGCAGAAAGCCTCTGATGCAATTCCATGAAACGAACCCACCCTCTATCATCCCATTACAGTTTGGCTCACGGTTAGGTCTGTTCATTGTGCCTAACAGCTATAATCGGTGTCATGTATTGATAGGGGGGTGGTCATGAGGCTACTTCGCGGTGTCACTCAAGACCACATGCAAAACTGTCTCCAATCCTTTTAAAAATAAACCAAAGAGGGCTGCAGCTGAGTTGATGCAAGGCTGAAAACCTTTCTATATATCCACCCAGTGAAAAACAGCCTCCCTGTTTCAGATCTGTTCAAGACAGGAAAAAGGCTTTAGGCTATTCTATGAAGGACAGCTGGCAAAGCGGTGTATCTGTACAGGCTGTCACAAAAATGGGGTTGAAATTGTATTCTCTAATGGATCACTATTGAAACTTGCAGGCACCAAATTCATGACATCCAACCTGTCTCCGCATTCAGTGCTGCAGGAATAGTGATTTTTAAGGATAGATGAATGACACAGACATGACAGGAGCATTTGCAAATGATGGGCATGCGACTACTTGAATATCTGTCTCACGTAATGACAAATAAAGAAAAGCAAAGGTTTTATGTGCTCACTGACACGTTCACGCGCACGCATGCACACGTATACACGAAGTGAAAAGGCAGGTTTACAGATGGCCTTAGCACCCTATGCATGGGAAATTCATTCTTATAATAAGTCAGAAAAGAAAGTAATCATTATATTACAATTAGGAAAAATAGGATGATGCGCTCACGCCCGACAGACCAGAAGCCCATACATCACAACTGCTACTATTTGTTATTTCATCAGTGTTTTTCGACATATTTTCTGCTTGATCGAAGCTTTCATCCCTGCAATTATTATACGTCAATTTTCTCATTGAAAAAGTGCGTGCGTGCAGTGTCTCGGCAACTCTGCGCAGCTTTGTACATCGAAAAACACTTCTGATACAACTGATTCATTCACTATTCCACTTAATTCTTCTTGCAATATGTATAGAATTAATGCTTTTTGTTTCTCAAGCGTTAGTTGTTTTTCCAGAAATAATCTCTGCCCTGGCTCCAGCTGTCACCAGAACAGACCATGCATTTCGGTGGGACTCTTTCCAGCAGGGTATTTTCTCTTCTCAACGTCAAGTTGTCACCATTATACACAGTTAACAAATTTAAAAAGCAACAAACATGCTGTCTTTTTAGCTGAAGCCCGATTTGGTCATGGCATGCGATGCGGAGCTGACCCTCTTCAATATTTAGACCGACAAAAGCACTTGCAAAGTAACGTCAATTTACAACTAGCACGCTAAACAAGCAGATAGATACAGTCATTTCGCTCAAACATCTCGGCAAGTTAAGGAAGTATGGCAAGACTAAACGCTTCAAGTTCAACGGGGGACATTCATAAGATAACGGTGTACTTACTGGATCTCCTCTTTGTCACCACCGTTGGCATTTCTCTCCTTCCCTAAATCACTTCGTTTAGTCCCGTCTTCAGTTTGTAGCACCAAAATCCAATTCAAACATAAAAATAAGAGTTTCAACCAACCCAGAGCGTAAAATAACAGGGGGGGATATAGGAGTCCACTGCCCAGAGGAACACGAGGTGCTGTCCCGTCCGACCGGGCTCGTGGACACTGGGTCTATTCGTGGCAGGCAGCTCGCTCTCGTCTCGCGCTGTAGCCGTCAGCTCTGAGTGTTCCGTGTTGCCTGCGCACGAGACAGCTAAAGGTTTGCGAGTTATTTCTTCTGTTGCAAGTATCAAGAAATGAGGAGGAAACACCTCGCATGTAGACTCCCAGACAGAGCCGTGGAAGGTATAGGAGTTGTTTCCTCTCCCTCACAGTCACGCTTCTTCTGCCTCTGTGGAGAAAACACATACAGGTCGGTCAGCAGGATTTTCGGATTCACTCGGCTACACTCGCTGCTGTGTCCATTCATTCCTAAAACCTCCAAAAGAACATGCAAGAAACCAGGGGAGGGGGTCCCAAACGTTTTGGGGTTTTTTTCACACCCAGAAGAGAGACCAGGGACTCCTATTTGATACGGGTTTGCCCTAAGAAACCCCGTCTGAGATTATTTTTGTAGTCCGTTATGATTTAGTGAGAAGGTGGGGGGTAACAACAGAGGGGTGAGTGAAACCTGTCATCACAAAACATCATCATCCTTAGACATTAACTCATTGGGCTAACATATAACAGTGAAACTGAACTATTCCTCATTTTGCTGGGGAGCCCCTTCAAGGACCCCTGGTGGTCCCCGGACCCCACTTTGGGAACCACTGCATGAATCAACACTGAGAATAGACATTTTACAAATACTGTCCAATTATTGTACATCATTCTCTATTCAAGAGAATACTTGCTTTCACCTTGTGAAGGCTAAGGACAAGACTGTAATTTATAATTTATAGGTGCAGGCCCAACTTTTACTTATAATTCTTTCTTTTTTTAGACAGCCTTGGGAAATAATTGCAGAAAATAGTCTCCACTGTCCATTGACACATGAATATGTTAACAAGCTGCTAACAAGGAATTACTGTTATAATTTCTGCAACTGTGTTAACATTTATGCATTATAAGAAAGACCCTAGGCTGCACTGTCCTTGCAGCAAATTGAATTTCCATTTTTGAACATGGTATCAAAAATACTTAAGATTTGCATTTGGCATTTCTAATTTCTTCACAACCCACTGATGATCTAGAACACACAGTGGGACCTGCAGGATGTGATGATGTTGGCTGACTTTACAAGTGCAGCAATGTGAGGGGGGACAGAAAGAGTGCTCTGCTTACAGTGCAGCTTGCTGTTAGTGCATGAGCACTCAAGCGACTCAGTTGAACGTGCAGGGCATGGACACTGTGACCCCCAGTAATGAGGACCTGAATATCTTTAGGATTCTGACAACCCACCTATTCTGCCTTCTAACCTTACCATGATCCATCGTTAGCTTGGCAGAACCCCTGCTGAACTGCAGCCGCCACACCCTAACTGGTGCAAATAATGTTTACAGAAGGTTTTACCTAGCCATAAATGTCTTGCAATTGGGCGAGGCCTCCATTCACTGCACACACACACACACACACACGCACATCTACTTCAGGTTGCTATGCGACCTTGCAGTGACTGAAAGGGAATTGTGTTCCCATTAGTTTACAAATGATAACCATGGTTAGTACACAGTGTTGTAGGAATAGGATCCCATCAGCCAAATAAGAGGCACAGCCAAGGCTATTTCATACAGAAGAAAGGTATTGTTCTGTTACCATGTACATCAATATGTAGGTGCCAGACGGTGAAATCGGTGCTCAATGTGCTCAATAACGCTATTGTGTATCTCTGGTGGCCAACATGAGGCCTGTTCTTCTGCTGCAGACATCTCATGTATACAATCCAGCAGACCTATAAACAACCTTTGCCTGTGAAGGTCAAAGAAGATGTCAAGTGTTGTTTTTTGCAGCTAAATGGGTAATGTATGGCGCTAACATTGTCAGGGTGAGGGGTTGTTTCCCACTGTGGTCATCCACACTAAAAAATTGATGTACTCCCTGTACCGCAAGGCGCTTTGGATAAAAGCATCCACCAAATGGCAGATGTTATTTTCTACACTGAGCTTCAAATGTTTGAAAAGCAACACATTTTTGATGTTGTGGTTCTGTACCCTATTGGCCCTTGGTGTTGAATCATATAGTATGAGCTTACCTTCGTTCAATCAGGTGTAACATGACTGTACTTTCATTCACCATCAAACTCAAACAAAAACTATTTTCAGTTAAACAACTTGTATATCTTTAGTATCGGGATTAAAATCCAGTTTTAAACGGCTTTCTGCTCTTAATTATTCTGGTGCAATTTGGAATAAACGGTTGGCTAACTTACTGCAAATCAAAAAGGGTCTGAGGTATCAAATCAGCCTCTAACCATCAGGCTCCTGGAATGGAGCTTCATACATGGATCCCTTTATCAGCTGTTCCTCCTTATTAATTTCTTTATTGAACTCTACAGGGAAATTACTCAGGAGAAATTACTTGTAAAGAGATTCATTTCCATCTTGAAGCTCCTCAGTAGGAGCTTGATGGTTTGAAGGCTGATTTAATACTTATGCAATTACTTTTCTGTCCACATTCCATATTACACAGTCATTTAGAGTAGAAAACTTAAGAACTCAGCTAAGCTAAGTTCTCACAGAGATATATTGAAAAGCAAAAAAAGTTGAAGAGAAATAAGATACCAAGATTGTGATGGTGTTTAAGGGTTGCAGACTTCTATTAGTGATTGAGCATTTTTTATGACATACTGAAAATGGCTGTTTATACTCATTATCTGCCCAAATACTTTGACACCTTGAAATGGGGACACCTTGTACCAAACGCTCTGTCCATCTTTAACTGTTATAGAGATGAAAATATTCCTCACTTGAAGCTGACTGCATTTTAACCTTATAGTTACTGTTTTGTTTGAACTTCATATAAAATGGTTCACTGTGAAAATTCTGGAGCTTACTCTAAATGTGCCACATTATTATTCTCAAGCTTTCCTCCCAAAATAATATGAATTACACAGCTTACAGGTGTTTCACTTGAGAAAGGTCTTCGGTCCAAAAGGTCAACCACTAAATAAAAGATGCAGAGTTGATATGTTTAGGGAACCTTCTTTCTTTATACAGACTACAGGGCAGGGTACTTACATCTTATAACTCTTGCATAATTAACACAGGATCCAATGAGGCAGGAAAACAGTTAATGGAAGTTAATGATGAGAAAACACAGAGCTCGTTGTATCATTAACCAACATGCAGTCAAACATGTTAATGATTGCAGTTACGGGATACTATCAGTAGGGAGATAGACCAACACTGACTACATCCACAATGATTTACAACACCAAAACAACAAATACCTAAAGATGTAGTCCCACTTTTGACTTCATGCTTGCTGAAGTACTTCTGCACCTTGCTCCATTCCCAAGAGGAAATGCTTGGAAGAATAAAGTTATACACTGTTTACAGCTGCAAGATGCAAGGAACGGTCTGATAACTAGTTGGATAAATGTCTGCAGTATTAATGCAGGAGAGATGCCGGATAGGCAAAAGGGGGACTTCTACAATGCATACTGAAATAAATTATAAAACATAGGGCTTTCCTGGTATCTCTCTGTGATATGAATCAATCTGTATGATGCTATACAGATAGCAGATTCAATATTCTGTATGTTGGCTCTACCTTTTTTCTTCTTCTGTTGCTTAAAGATAACGTATTCATATAACTTTGGACAGCTCAGTCTAGATTTTCAAACAAGATCTTGTCTCTTTCAACGGTAGGAACAGAAAAACCAAGAGTCTGTTGATGATGTTATCCAAAGACAATTCCTGGAGCTTCTCCACTGACAGTAAATGAGAGATACAGTGACAGCATCCACTGTAGTATTATGGTGGTATGGGTACATTTTCAGGTTCAGAACAGTTACCAGTAATATCACGTATAATAATATCAGTAATAAAGCTCAGTTGGATGTGAAAGCTCAAACATTCAGTTAGTCCACAAAGTCGATCTGCAATTCATTGTCAATGGAGGAGCTCTTACTTTTGTCTCTCAATGACACCACACATTAAAATTCTTGGTCCTCTGCTTTCTAGCTTTACAAGTTGTTCATGTCAACAAATACTGATGTATCTGTTGAAGATTAAATAAATAAAGTGCATTATTTTTAAGGTTAGAATGTAGACAATATGATGTATTTAATGGAACAGCATTGTACGATCACAAGCACACCTCTCAAGTAGCGAGAGAGACACATTAATGATCGTGAAATACTCTCCTCCTTCAAAGACTGGAGCCACAAGAAACAGCATTTTCATGGAAGATATATTTAAAAGGGAGAATGCAGAGAAACTAGAGAAAGAGAGAGCAATGGCAAGAGAGAGGGTTGGAATTGGATGAAGGACACATAAGCTCTCATTGAGTTGGCAACACTGAAAAGAGCCCTTGGTTATTGAAAAAAAAAAAAAAATCAAAGGCAGAAAATTCCAGCTGAGGGATGGGGGCATAGAAACAAGCCTGGGATGAGAGGAAAATCCTTCTGTTTGTTTTTTTGCAGTTAGAGTAGTTAGCCACTCAGCAATAGAGGAGAGATGCATGGTTGCCAGCAGGTTGGCGAGGCCCTTGAGCACAAGGATCTAAGAAGGAATAGGAGGCGACACAGCACAAATTGTTTTATATTCTGCAATGTGGAGGATTGTGCTGAGTGTTTAACGCTGCTTTAGCAGGAAAGGAACACTATAGTGACACTGTATTGTGTGTGTGTGTGTATAGCATCTGCCATTCAGGGTTTTATTACATTACACTAATGGTATTGCCTGTGTACAATAGAAGCAGAACATTGTGGGCGTACTGGGCAGCTCCCAGGTGTGAATGTGTGTATGAATGAATGAATGAATGAATGAACGAATGAATGATTTTATTTTCGTGTCTGGCCGCTCCAACACGGCCCATCCCTTATGGGATTATCCAGACACATAGTTCCCCTTTGCAATGCTACACTGCCTAGCACAACAAACATCCCATAATCTCTAATGATGCAGTAATTATTCACAAAATGTTATATTATGTTGCATACTCTGCCTCTGCACTCTGCCTCATGTATAGCTAACACAGTGTAAGTGCACATATTGCACACGTAAGGACAGTAACAGCAAGGTCATGATGTAGTGTTGCCCAGGATACAACACAGAGTAATGTGTGCTACATGACAGCCCAGGAATATAGATCTTTGGTTTTGTAGAGGAGGTGATCTCTCTGTAGCCAGCAGTTACAGAAGTGAGTCAGTCTTGATGGATGTGATGGACAGGAATCATCCCTCTGTTTCTTCCTGCCATCGCTGTCAGCGTTTCCCCCAGCAGATTGGGTTCCACAAGTCATCCCTTACAGACCACCGCTGGGGGAATCTGCTGTTCCAACCGCGCAGAGCAAGCCATCAGACAAATGGATATTAGCTGGTAAATTTTTAATTCCTTAGATGCAAGGGAGCCATGCTCTTTCATGGCTGGAAGGAGCGCTAATGGGCCCGGATTAGGTATCATGGGCGGATATCTGGGAACGGTCCCTTGGGAATGTCGTGTGGGTCTCTCCATTGAACACCACTAAGAGTCTTGGAGAAAGGCAGAAAGCCACTCAAAGACACACTGTCCAGCTATTGACCTTTCAGAGGCATGATGGAGGTCCTCATTGAGGAGATATTGAGTGGATGCTGAGAGCAGTTCATTAAGCCAGGGGGGGAGTCAAAACATGGTTGTTGATAATGTCTGTACTCCATCCAACACAGCCAGAGACATAGATTTCTGTTTCCCACCAAACATTGCCCTAGCCCACCGAGTGAGATCAAACTGCAGGACCTGCAAGTTCAAAGAGCTGTCAGTTCATTGTGAGGCTGCAGTTGCCTTTGTATTGTTGAAGTGGATAGTGCAAGCCGCAAAGCAATCCTGCTGCGATCATCAATGTATTCACACAAAACAAATACAAAAGATCTAGACTGTAATAGGTTATCTGCTCTGAGCGCACAGATAGATTCCAGCACCTCGGGCATGTTTTCCTTGACCAGCTAAAATGATTTCCTTGCTTTCAGTAGGATTGGCGGTGATGATTGTTTTTATTGACTCAGATGTTCCATTAGGCGAGGAGCCGCCTGTGGTAAATGGTTCCTGACAGCAGCTCAGAGCCGGCTGATGATGCCCGTCACTAGACCTCACACCAGGGTTATTAACTGGCCGCCATTACTGCCATACCACAATGCTCCCCTGACAGTGACACGTACATGTGCAAAATGTAGCACCGTCCTCCAGTCCAACCCCTCGTCTAACAGAGCCTGTGTGAGAGCAGAGCATTGCAGATAAGGTTGATGGTGTTTGAGATTCAAAGGCAGTTCATAGGAGGAAATGAACCGAGATCTAAGGAAACAAGATGGTGGCACGTGTCGAGTTTCCTATTCCGGCGCTGACTGCAGACACGAGGGCTTAGACTAGACACTGAATTCAACACAAACAGTGAATGTGATGTTGAGCATAACACCAGGGTTTAGCAATCTTTCAGGGTTTCTTCACTGCTCCAATGAATGCAAACTATTTTTTGAAAAGGACCTCTAATGTGGCTTTACTCTTTCCTATTTAGTGATACAAAAAGGCTTGAAAAGGTCTAATGTGTGCAGGTTACACCTCGTGAATGAATGTTGGAATTGCATTATGCTCCATGTAAATGACTTAAATATAATATCGTAATAATTAGTTTGCTCCTTCACAGATGCTGTGTGTTCCAACAACAGCTACAATGGAAAACATAATGTAGAAGAAAAGCTAGGACCTGTAGAGAGGGATTCTCATTCAGTTCAGGTGTGTGGCTACAGTGGAAACCAGCTGTTATATTCACTGCCATTTCATGTCATGGTGTCAGCTATGAATCGGAATGCTGAATATTGTATTTACCAGGATGCCACCTCATCCTGTCAGCTAAAGCCACTTGAGAAAACAGATATACAGGTGTAGTACAGTGAGTGAGAATGTACACAGTTGTTGAGATTGGGAAACACACACACACACGCCCTGTCAGCGTTTCTGAACGTGCA
>OMLI01087608.1:13383-27225 GCA_900302605.1 Rondeletia loricata
CCTGGTCTATTGCACCAGCAGACACATGCACAACCGTGGACATACACAGATGGAGAACCTACTCAGACATGCAAGTGCACACACTCTTAAGTGCGCACACACACACACACACACACACACACACACACACACACACACACACACACACACACAGAATGTCAGCTCAAAAGTGCTGTCAATAGATGCTCCACCTGTGTGTGTCAACCTTACCGCCTGTGGCACCAGATAGAGCTATGCTGTCATGGGGGTGTGATTAGAGCCCCCTTTATAATGTCCCTCCTCTCTGTCCTTCCTCCACACATCATTACAGTAATACAGCAGGCTCTATTACCCCTCAGCACCCCATCCCCGCCACCCCTCTCCTGCTTCCAACCAGGCCTCAGAGGGGTGATGATGGTGGTGGATAGAGGCAGGACCCAGGGTCCCTGCAGCATGGCAGCTTTAATTTCACGCTTTGTTAATGTCCCCCTGTCCCAGCGCTTGTCCTGCCCAGTGCCCTCCGCGGCCCCAACCAGGGTCACATCCGTCCTGGCTGCCCTCTGTGCTGGCTCAAGGACTGCGCCCAAGGGGAACGCTCCGTCCCTTGTTTGCTAATTTGTTTTAAACTCCCTCTCACTCGATCTCTCCCTCACGACCTCCCTGCCCCTGCTTACCTATATCTTATCCTCTGACCATTGCGCACTTTGTCGCTGTCTGTTTCACTCTCAGCCGCCCCCTCGCTCCATTCCATCTCACCTACGTCGATTATCTATCTCCCTCGTCCTAGTCTGTCGCACCTACTGCCTCCCTCTCTCTGGTAAACAGCTCTTTCTCAGTTCAGCCCACTCTCTGCCCATTCACTGTATCCTCCGTGCGTTCTCTCACTCTGCCTCGATTACTACTCTCCATCTCTTTCTTTCTCTCGGTCCCATTATGTTTCCGACGCGCCCTCTTTTCATTCTGCTCACTGTCTCAGTTGGGATGAACACATCTCATTGCATCTCTCTCTCACCCTCTCTGCTTCCATTCTTAAGCCTCCATCTACACATTTTACCATCTGTATTTGTTAAGCACTGAGGCTGAGAATCATCATTCTGTCAGCCTGCTCCTCCTGCATGAGTCGGCAACCACTTCCAACGTCCTCAAAAATGCCATCGTGAGCACAAACTTGTCGAAACCATAGTTTTTAGAGTCAGCTTGCATACTTCACTGACGGGGTGAAACAAAGACCTACAACCCCCCTACTCCACTCTGTCTTAAAAACAAAATCCTTAACAATCCTTTTCTTCCACTCTGGTATCTTCTCTTTTGTTTTTTGCATATGGATCCGGGCACTATTGTAACATATAGACAGGGCTTGAAATGAATATCTGACAACCTACCAAATGTGGATAAAAATTGGGTGTTCAGTGCAGTTTCCTTGTAGCTGAAGCGCATAGCAGCATGGCAAATGTTAGAAAGAAGAGATGGAAGAGTCTAGTTTGTCCTCTTTGTCGCTATGCTACTATGAGCATATCACCTATAAGGAAAGCTGTTCCCGTTTTACTGAACTGAACTCACTCTGCTCCCAAACTCTATAGCTCACCACATCACCTCACAACCTCTAAGTCACTCACACACAAACACAGTGTACAGTTGTGTGGTGTGTGTTCAGTTGTGTGATGTGTGTACAGTTTTGTCGTTTTGGAGATAAGTGTATAATAAAACAGTTAATAACATTGTTTTATTTATTCTATTTTGGGATTGGTAGCAGATTTCAGGCAATTCAGAAACAAACAGTATTTTTGGGTGCAACAAAGGTAATATATATATAAGAAAGGAATCCATAAGGGAATTATAAAAGAATCTGATCATTAAGAAGGAATTGTCAAGGAATCAACATTGATAAAATCAATTCCCAATCAAATTCCCAAATAAAATGTGTTGTCTTCCTCTGTAATCAACATTATTATTACTAATAAAGATGATGAAATGCATGCAGTTACATTCTCTGCAATCCTTTGATCATATTTCAAGAAAAAAAATGGTTTGGCTGGTGAAACTTCAGAGCAGCTGGTAACTCTGACTGAAATTCACAAGTCACATTGACTAGTGAGCCAAAAAGTTGTAATTTCAAGCCATGCATATAGATACACACAGGTGCCCATCAAGTGATGCTACCTGTCTCTCTTAATGCCTGTTAGAAATGTCAAGTTATGAACTCTTTAAATTTTACACTCTGTTGATAACGGGGAAAGCCAAATATGTCAAACGTCAAAACGAACATGGCTAACATTATGACAGAACACAGAATAGATTTAGATTCCAGTTTACTCGCAATGTAAAAACACATAGTTTGGATGGGAATCTATGAGCAGGAGATGAGCACACCCCACTAGTCTACTATTTCCTGTGGTTTTCTTCTGCATGTATTTGTGTATCTATAGTGCCTTCAAACCAGATATGCGGGTAAGACAAAAGGCTGGGAAATGAAATGGAGGCCCCCTGAAAGGAGAATAGAAGAAAAAAGAACAAAAAAAAAACAGAAAAAAACTCCTTGGTTTGAGGAGGGTCTTGTTTCCTAGACGAGGAGTGGGTAACAGAATCTCTTTGTGAGTGAAGTCATGGGGTCTCCTGTGGGAGGGCATTGATCGGAGGTGAGACACTGAGGGAAGAGGGGAGTGCCTATCAGATTCTACACATGCACGCACACACACACACACACACACACACATTTACTTATAAAACTATTTACACACACACTCATTTGCATTCAACTCCACAAACTCTTACACACTCACACTCAACACCACACACATACGCACAGAGCCAGACACCCATATACTTCAATCTGATGGAAGTCAGGTGAAATCTGTTCAGTAGATCTTTCACTCCATAGCAACTTAGCTGCTGGCATTGCTATCAGTCCAGTCAAATGATGATGAAGATGACTGTTTCAAACACCATAAATCGATAACCGTTAAAATGTTTGATTATTTGTCTATCTGGAAATGGTCCCACAATAAATAACACAGCTCACAGTTTTAGCTTCCACTAATGGTTTGGCAGCAACAGCCAAACCATTAACGTTGCCATGATTGTTTGGAATTTTACTTGCTACCCGATGCTTAATCATGACAAATGATATGACACTTGCTGGCAGAATACAGGCCATAGCTATTGTTTGAGTTCTCTCTAAGCCGCTTGTTGCTAGGAAACCGGCATTTATCAACCCCTCTACTATTTTTTGTTGCACTTTTTACGTTATTGAATATCTTAGTTGCCGCATCCTACGGTTGCTACAAAGCTTGTTCCACATTTAGAATACTGTCGCTGTCTTTTGCAGTTACTGTAACACACGCCAGATACAGTATCATTCCTCAGGCTATGGTGCTGTGACACGTCAATACTCTGTCTTACATTTCACTTGTCTTATATGATACTCTGCATGACCATTTTGACCAGTATGTGTAGGCCTGGCTCCATGCATGTGTGTGTGTGTGTGTGTGTGTGTGTGTGTGTGTGTGTGTGTGTGTGTGTGTATCTAGTGCACACAGCCTCCGATCCCTCACGTGAAACTGAGAGCAGGCAGTTTATCTCCAGAACACTGTAGGAAATATTATCATTTTGGAGAACACGGATCCACACTGAGTTTATCAGTTTTATACTATTTATACTGATACACCCAGAGATGCTCCAGCAGGTAAGATATATGGCTGTATGAAGTATAGCCTTGTCCACAGGTATTTTTGTGATGAGATGGGGATCGGGCCAAGGTGACCCTTCGGTAATATATGGGCTGCGGCTGCCAAGGCCTCCCAGGAAGGCATTTGTCATCAGTGTCCCCCAAGTGTAAGGTTACCGGCAAATCAGGTTATCAGTCTACTCTTTTTGGCAGGAATGGCACAAAAACACAGATTATCTTCTCAATATAGCTCGCTGTTCCAGTAACAGACACAGACGCAGATGCACACACACACACACACACACCCCTTGTGAGGACGCTCTATTGACCCTAACCTTAACCCTCACCACTACATACCTGACCTTAACCCTTACCTTAACCATAATCAAAATCTAATTCTAACCCCAAGACTGTAAACAATCCTTTAGAAACAGTAGACATATAGTGGCAATAACCTGATTTTGTTCATGTTCATTGAGTGTTATATTTAGTAATTTTATTTTTTCAGCATTTCTGGTTTAATGAGCTGCATACGGTGGAAAGTAAAAAGAAAGATAGGAGAGCAAGGATGACATGCTACAAAGGTCATAAATTATGTTGGAAGTACATGGATGCACCTTAGTCTACTGAATCACAGAATGCTCCAACCTTTGGGTTATGCTTTAAAAAAAAAAATTTGACCACAGAATATTAAAAACGCTAATATTAAATCCTACTGAATACTCATCACGATTGCCCTTCCCGCAAGCCATCGATTAGTGGTATGCTGAGTTCATCTCTCCCGATAGCTTCGGGCACACAGCCTCAAAGGATAATCACACCAAGACAGAATTATGCTTTCATAACCGGGAATATGTAAGATGTTTATTGAATAATGAACTCAATACGTCCACCAGTGAGCGTGTCTGCCCCGCACCACCTTGCTGCTATAAAAGTGAGGCTGCCACTCCAAAGAGCGTGAACTCTCCTGCACATCAGCGGCAGAGCGTGTAGGCGGGAGCGGGGGTGACAAATGTGCAGCATTATGTGAGAGGAGGGAGGGAGCTACACAACATGTCGGGTTACAGATGCTTGCATCTCTCTCACATCGCCTCTAGTGATGTATCTCAACCCACAGGTTTAATTGTGTTTGCCTGGAAATATATGTCTCCTTGCTCGCCTCAACGGCAGCAGAGCAGGGGTTAATGTAGGGGTCAGGCGCCTCTGAGTGCTGTGTACAGCTATTCAGGGTTGAGCAACTATTAAGTTACATATCTATATGGGTATCCTATATGTGTATCCTGAGTTCATTACTATTTGCTACTACTGTACTAGTATTTTTGTGTACCAGAGGGTAGTGCAGATATACTGGTAAGCTAAGATTACTTTAGGGATATAGAATGTTATGGTTGGTCCTATAGATGCAATACTCTAAGATTACAACTCACAGTAAAATATCTCCTTGATATTAGAGCGGTATTGGACTAGATCA
This sequence comes from Rondeletia loricata, assembly GCA_900302605.1. Taxonomy (NCBI): domain Eukaryota; kingdom Metazoa; phylum Chordata; class Actinopteri; order Beryciformes; family Rondeletiidae; genus Rondeletia; species Rondeletia loricata. Next base: position 18,498 of record OMLI01087608.1, read on the forward strand.
CCACACTTGGATTGCATTCCAGAGATGCTTTTGAGGCTTTTTTCTTGACCAATTTGGCCCTGTGTGAAGAGCGTTGAAAAAATGCACAGTGTCTATTTAACCAGAGCCAAACCTCGCTCTTAGTCACATCCAGCCCTGCCACAAACACCAACAAAACAGCTAATGCTCCAAAACACAGCAGGCAGTCTGCTGAGTGATGAAGACAGAGAGTCCACTATGGCTTTTGTCTGTCCAGGGATGTAAGCTACGGCCACCTAAGTAAGGAAATAAGCCCTCTGCAAGCCAGAGCTGACCCACAGCCAGCTAGGTAACAGAACTAAATAAAGACAAAAGCTGTCAAGAGGCTTTGTGATGAGCAGCTGACCATACAATCGACAGACGGTTTGGTGTGCCAGGCTGTCTGAGCAGGTCATGAGCTAGCTGGGCAGGTGTGTGTGTGTGTGTGTGTGTGTGTGTGTGTGTGTGTGTGTGTGTGTGTGTATGTGTGTCGGTCTTAACCTAGGGATGAGTTGTTCATCTTTTGTGGTTGTTTTAGTTTTTTTGTGTGGTTGTTTATGTATGGCAGTCTGGTACGGCATCTCTTTTCTCAGGATGACTGCTCTGGACCTACACATACACGTGAGCCATTTCAAAACATAAACAGGTTATTAAATAAATTGCTGTTAAAGAGATCAAACATAAAACTAAGAAAATTGCTACGAACACCTGACTTCTGCACTTTCAACGTGTGATACTGTAGTCAAGTATTTCTCAACGTATTTATTCAAAAGCATTATCCTAAGAAGCCAAGATAATAAATGCAGATTGTAGTTCCATAAGAGCAAATAAGAGGCAGTAGATATGATTGTATTGTAACTGACCAGTAAACTGCGAGCTCGTCCACCACATTGGAAAGGTGTGAGAGCGAATGTCACCCAGAAAGTGGGACACAGCTCTGGAGACATGGAATATCTCTAAGAGGCTTGGGGAGATCCTATTAAACACGGCTTTCTGACACCTGCTCCTCTCGGCTCTAACCAGGAAAGGACTGGCTCTGCTGACCTGTCTCTTTATCACATTAGCCTGAATCATTTCTGTTCGCATTGTCCCACAAGCGGAGAACAGTTCCAGGAACTTACTGGACGAGTGAAGAGCCAAAGCCTGTACTTAGTAAGCCTCAGAGTAGGAGCACTAGTCTAGGGTCTAGTGATCCTATATCCAAGTCTTTCTGTCTCTCCCTGTGTATGATGACATTTTAAAAATAAGGGGGTAATGTAAAAAAGAAAAGGCTTGATAACTACGGGAACAGGGCAGTACAGTTAATCCTGGTTCAATCTGACTCTGGTTAAAAATTTTTTTAAAGATACCCATGAGTTAACAAATTACACTTCGCTACTGTAATTGAGTAAATTTTGTGTACTTTAAGTCAGTAATTTAACTTTTTGTAACATTTTGACTGAAGAATTGCACTTTGGAACAGTCTTAATAAAAAGGGTTCTAGTAGCAGAAAATGCTTCTTTAGCCTTGTACCATAACAGAACCCCTATCTGGTGATATAATGAATCATTTTAGAATGGTTCTTTATGGAACCATGCTGAAATGGCTCTACATAGAAACATTATGATGCTGTAAAGAACCCTTTTAGAATGCATGAAACTGTCCAAACAAGCATTAAAATAACTTTTTAAGAACCACACTGGGTTCTTTATTTTCATTTGCCTTTTAATAAAAAAAACAAAAACAAATCAGAGTTGTTGATAGAAGTCATCCTTTGAGTCATTACGGTTCCATTTAGAACCACTACCCTAGCCAACGAACCCTTGAAGAACCCTCCTTGTTCTGTGTACATTTTAAATTGCATCCATTACAATGTACACATTTTGTGGGCTCTCCTCCATAAGCATTGCACCAGAAACTGGCCACTCGTAAAATGCATCTGCATCAAACCTGCACAAGCATGTGGAGGTAGTGTCACGTTACCTAACATTAAATGATCAGATTTATCCATGATATTAGTTAACATTAGCCAAAAAGCCATGCATGCAGCTACAGTAGTATTGGTTTGCATTTGCTTGGCTGTTGTCTTGCTAGTTCATTAGCCTTCTTTGGCTACTAGCTTGTTGTCTAGCTATAGAAAAAGAAACATCAATGTAGTAATATTACTGAATAATGGGAATGGCCATTTTCATTCATTTTTCATTACCAGATTGAATAATGACATGACTTTCAGTCTTATTTTTAGTACACTCAACATAGTCTATAAAAACCTGAAATATACCATATTGATCTCTGTGTCCTCCTCCTTTATGCATTTCATGGGTAACAGAGCAACTTTAACTCTGAGTACATTTTAAATGAGCTACTTTTTACTTTTACCCAGTAATTTTACTTCTTTTTAAGTAAAATTTCAGCAACGTAACATTACTTCTACTTGAGTGGAATATTTTGGTACACCTCTAGCCATACTTTAATCTCTATTAGCTAACCCCTCCCCCATGGGACATGCACATAAGCTATGCACACACAATCATAACAAGCTCTATTTACTCCTTAAACACTACTATGAAAATTGTCTTTGAGGAGGCAATACCCAAGATGGTGGGAGATGTAGGTGGAGTGTGTCAATGATTGGCCAACCATGAGGTTAAGGGTGGGATGAAGTGACTCGGAACAAATAGGATGGCGGGCTCAATGTCATCCATGCCTGTGGTAATTGAGCCAATGACATATTGATCTTTGGGTTAATGAAGACAAAGCACACAAGAGATGGCATGTGTTTAAATTCACCATGGTTAATTCCATGGAATCCTACCATGAATCTTAATACATTCACTGTGCATATAAAAGATAAACGTTTTGTCTAATGGGAGAATATTGCAAATGAGAACAGCCTGGCACGTGTTGATTATTCTTTCTACATAATAATGTGCTTGAAGTAGGATTAAGACGTCAACACAAATGATGAAACAAAGCTTTACGGGCTTAAGCTTTACTTGAAAAGACTTTAGGCATATCTGACCCGCTCCTCTGCACAGAAGAAGACAGAGTGCTTTGATATCTAGCAGACTTGCCTACCTCTTAGCACATGACTTCCCTGTCAGTGTCACAGAGAGCAGTCGCTCATGGAAGCTTTTAGCAGGAGGATGATGAGACAGATGAGTCACGTGGAGGTCCTTTCTTTCAGCAGGGATCAGACCACGACTTATTCCCCTCCTTGTGTGGCTTCAACAGGGGCGCGACCTTGAAAGATCACAAATCTTGCAAGTGTCACCAGTCATTAACCATAGCAATATGTCCCAAGTCCTCTCAAGTCCACAATAGTTCACAGATAGAGTCCTTACACTGATAGCCATTGTAGAGGTCCGCCATAGTGCATCTATCCTGTCCAGTGATGTAGTGGTAATAAAACGGTGGGTAACTCTGACCTCCAGCCAGTGATAAACTACCAATATAAACAATAGTCAATTATGTTTTCAGAAAAACATTAATTTATGCTTTAATTTTTTTCTTGAAAGACCCTATTATATAACTTACATCAGTGTGATACTACTTATTATGATACTATGTACAGCATAAAGACTTCTGTCAGCCTAAAAAGGTGGATACATTATATTTTGCAAATAAAAGAGTGTGTTTAGGTGGATTTATTTATCATGCATTAGTACTGCAGCAGTCACTGCAGCCAATTCTTTCTCAAATATTGTGGTAGAATTTAATTGACATATTTATACTCAAAACTTGCATTTGTCAAGTGATTATTTGCCAAACCAGTCCTTGTGCTCTCTGACTCCTGAAACATGAACATGAATATGTTTATTAATGATTCATAACTATTGAATTTCCCAATCAATTCATCTTGCAGCAGAGCAGCAGTCTAGCAGACATGAGCCGTTGAATACAGCACATGCATTAAAAAGTGGGATTTCAACAATGGCAGTATCTGTATATCTCTTTTGCACTTTTTTAATGAACCGTTTTGGTTAAAGACCAAAAGATAAGAGTGAGCTAAAGAGAAGAAAATTTATTATGTAACTTTACCATCAACGCTGGTCTCCTTGAATGACCCTGGGATGAAAAGACACGCTGACCTATGCATTCTCAAGGTGAAGGACTCTTATTTTCACGAAAAAGAACTGTGAATTTCACATTTAAGAGCACCTGATCCATCAGCCTCCACACACGACTCACTGGGGCCCGACGTTATTATGAAATAAGGAGACATTATTTGTGAGACTAATGATTTGCCTCCTCCTACCTTGTGAAAGCAAAGACGTATGTCGAGTGCTATGTCTAATCAAGATAAAGTTCTCCGAGGGTTGGATTAAGACGAGAGGGGAGTGAGGTCGACATGTTGGATGCACTTCACTGAGCTGAGCTGTGGGTACACTCAGTTAACCATAGATAAACAGCCTACAGACACTGCACAATAACATGCAACCTAGACCGACTAAAACAGCACCAGATGGAAAGAGGTTTACATATCACGAAAAGCATTCTTTTTGTTTAGACTCCCGCCTACTGTTGTGATGATGTCACAAAAATGGACATCCTGAAGCGAATCAACAAACCTTCAACATACCTCGTCCTCAACCTCAATAGAACTGTCTGTAAACCTAACTACTATTATGATACCATTATTACATTAACATGCTATTTATTAGTAGCCCAGCTGTTTTGCACAGCAATTTTTACAGTGTTTGCACAACCCTGTCTGCTTCATTTTTTGCACACTATGTCACTGCATATTCTCCCAACACTCATAATTTATTTCATGCATGTCATGCATCTTTTATTGTACTTGGAGATGACAGTGATTGTCATTCTGATTCTGATTCAATCCACAAAGCAGCGTATGATTGCTGTGTGACATGCCCTGTTCATTGCATTGAAAAACATTAGGGCAAAATGCTAAATTGTTTTTCAGTGCAGATGTGGGCTTTCTTTCGGCACAGTTTATTATTAAAGGGTTTTTAGAAAGGACACCTTTTCCCACTCACATTACCACTTCCAAGAGATGTTCCTTTCACAAAGCCACAGTTCAGTGTTGTACAACGGTGTAAACTTCACAACTCAGCCTTACTTTCCCTCCTAAATACACAGATTTGTTTCATGGTCTGAATTCACATTATTCAGTCAAATTGTGGAAAAAGGTGTGAATTACATACCTTTATTAATTACACCTACTCTAATTAATACCTGCACCGCCACAGTGACACACTATTTTTTTGTTTTTGTTTTTTTTCTCTGGTGGAGTCAGACTATTGCAGCGAAGTGAAAGATTTATCTGGATGTAATAACCTTGTTCCAGTGTTCCAGGAACTTTTGGAACTTTTTGAGCTATCTGAGCAAAGCTATTTCCTGACGATCCTGACTGAACAGAATAGAGGCAGCTGTATTTCTATTGGTTGGAGTCATCAAACCGAGATGCGCTGAGCCTTTGTAGAAGACAAACCATGAGAGGGATAGAAAGAGAGAAGAGGGGAGATGAGAGAGAGAGATGTAGGGAGAGAGATAGATGGAGCCAAAGAGAAAGAGAGAGAGACCAAGAGAAATTATATGTGCATGTGTGTGTGTGTGTGTGTGTGTGTGTGTGTGTGTGTGTGTGTGTGTGTCTAACGGTGAGAGAGGGAGCTCTTACGCAGTTCAAAGCAACTTGATTGTCAAAAGTCACGCTGTTGTACTGATGAGAGATCAGTCGGGTCAGCAGCTGGTTCCTTTCTCACAGAGCTGGATTCCATTTGACAGGCCATGACAGTTCTGTTTCCATGGCAACACATTTGTCACGTCTATGGAGTGCGGCCAACGTGTTGGAGGGGAATCACCAATGAGGATTGTAGGACCGGAGGAAAGATTTATCACACTAATAATGATTCAAAGCCCGAGCCGCGGCAGAATGCGAAAATCACTATTCCTCTCCTAGTTTCTCTCTGTTGCCCCTGAAACCGCAGTTTGGCAGCTGCAACAGTTTTCTTTGGGTGGCTTTCTGCAGACATAATATTACAATAATTTGATGTGGATGTTGGAAGTGAATAAAAGCAGACAGGAGAGGGAATGAGCCAATGCTGTCGAAAGATTTGAGGATACTGGGGTGGCAGGTTGGCTTAGAGTTAGAGAGCACAACCATTAACCAGAAGGATGTTAGTTAGATCCCTGGCACGGACCGATGGGTGTATTCCAGCAGCAAGGTGACTGGAGACGTGCTGTGCTGTGGCCAACCCTGTGTTCTGACCTGGAAATGGAAATGTGTTGGGGGCTACGTACACATGATATCTATGAGAGATATATACAGAAAGACAAATTCCAATAACCTAGTATACAAGGGCTGATAAAGTAATGGTATTGTATTACGAGAGGTTCCTCTGTTGACACCTAAACCTGGCAGCTTCTTGGTTTTGTCATTTATCATCACCAGCCTTGCAATATCAAAGTCCTTCAAGGCCGTTTCATCTTAATGCAGGCCTGTCAGAAAGGGGTCTTTGTGTCATCATTTTGATGGCACTCCAACTTACCTTGTGCAATCAGCTGGGGAAATTCCACTGCCATTGTCCACTGTATCATATTACCTCTTAAAGGCACTTCACTAGTTGGAGAGCCTATGTGCATTCATCATGTAATTGTGTGTAATAAATGTTAGCTCTCCACATGCCAGTGTCACAAAACAAGTGTTTGTAAGCGTACTCATTCTCGCATGTTATTCTGATAGACAAATACAAAAAAAAATCAAGTTTTATGTTGCGGGTGTTATCAAATGAAAGCGGTACATAAATAATTGATTGAAAGCTGAGCTGACCATCTGGATGGTGTCTATCCTCTACAGCCGTGCTTTCACTGAAATTGTCTTACCATTTCTATCATCTCCCTCTTTATATTCCTAAGCTGGCTTCTCTCAGTTTGGCTTGGCACTCTGGTTCTGCTGGTGAGGAAAATCCTGGCGTCAGTTCCCAGGACTTTGATTTGTGTGCCTTATTCTAAGTCCTTCCCTCTCTCTATTTTCCCAGGCCCGTTCCCAGAAGCCTGTTCTTTCATGGCACGGCCGAGCTCCCCAGATTCCTCCATTTGGTCTTGGTGAGCGCTGCCTTGGAACTGCGCTGAGAGGGTGGTGCTGTGGCCCCTCTCCAGTCGTCAGGCCTGCCAGGATCCACAAGTCTTTCCAGTTACCGTGCCGATGCCAGGACAAATGAGGGTGGGGGTGGCGGAGCAGAGGAGGAGGAGGAGGAAAGGAAGAGAGGGAGGAAAGGAGGGGAGGCATTCTGGGATCACTTCGCTGTGACCCATATCCCTCCGTTCTGCTCTGAATGCCTCAATATGAAAACAACCCAATTACTGTTGACCCCTGCACTGCCTCCAAAACACAGCAGTAGTGACTAATTAAAACTGAAAGGGCTCCTATTCCCTCCTTTGTTTTTGCTCGGTGTGTGAGTTTGTCTGTGTGTGTGTGTGTGTGCCTGTGTATGTGTGTAATTTCGTGTTTGACGGAATGGCGTGATTCCGTTCATGTGAGAGTGCGTGCATGTATGCGTGTGTGCATGTGTGTGTGGGGGGTAGGGGGTGGATATGAAGGAAGGAAAGGCATGGTTGCACTTGTGTGTGTTTGTGCTGTAGATAAACATGATTGTCTATTGGCGCTTTTCCATTAGCGCCCTCCCGTGTCCGCTGGTTTTCCATACAAACTCACATCTGGGGTCGACACGGGTACACCTGCTCGCTACCAGGGCCGAAGCGTGAAGCTCTCCCCCCCTCATCCCAGCTGTAGTGACGTCGCGGTTACCCGATTGGCTCAAACATATTGTTTGTCATTGTATTTTGGGACCAATAAAGTATTAAGTATCTATCATCATTCTTTTGTTCACTGACTGTCGTACTGTCTGAGTATTGTAGGTTACTGGCAGCCAGATCAGTAACAGACCAGGTAGGAGGAGTAAAGCGTCATAAGAGCCATGGTTGAGACGCAACACAACACAATGAAGGAACTTGAAGCTATGCTGAACTTTTTCCTCTGCATTTGGTTTTGTATTAACTGTAGTTATTTAGAAAAATTGAAAAAGAGAGTGGAAGCGGTTGAGTCGGAGAAGAAGAGGGAAGACAGAAATAATATGCTAATGTGTCCACCGGGAGCGGTGCGGGAGCGTTGCGGGAGCTGCCAATCCGTTGTTTTTACACTTCTTGTCTAGTTTTAAATACAGTATTTTGACTAGTGGGTGTATCTATACACAGTAAATATTGCAGTTTATTTATTGCTCCAAAAGTTCAGTTTCCCAATTGAAACCAATGAATGAATGATGATACCCACTCACCATAAACTCACTATAGAGTACCATAGACACGCTAAATCCCTATAGTAATACTATAGAAATGTCACTAAAAATTGACACGCTAAATCCCTATAGTCTTTCAGTCTTCTATGGATCAGCATACTGTACCACTTATATGGAAAACGTCTATCATTGTTCCCATCCCCAAGGTTTCTAAACCCTCTGAGGTCAACGACTATCGCCCCATAGCACTAACTTCATTAGTGATGAAATGTTTTGAAAGAATAATTAAAAGGCATATAGTATCAAATACCCAACATTCACTGGATGCCTTACAATTTGCCTACCAGTCTAGCAGGGGTGTAGATGATGCCATTTTAACCCTGTTGCATCTTGTCCACTCACATCTTGAGGCTCCAAAGACGCACGTTAAAATTTTATTTCTAGATTTTTCTTCCGCCTTCAATACGATTCAGCCTCATATCCTGACCCAGAGA
>OMLI01087613.1:0-20389 GCA_900302605.1 Rondeletia loricata
GGCAATGCCGGTCTGTTTTATTTCGTTTTAACATAGCCTACTTTGTTTAGCACTGATTTATTCCAAAACGTTTGGAAATGTTAAATCTTTGTTCTGTTTAAAGAAATAAAGGGTTCATTCTATTTATATGCTGCCTTTTTGTAAATGAAAAGACCCTCGGTTTGACCAAAATAAATTCATTTGATTTAATCGCTAATTAAAAGCACATTTTCATCTCTCTTAACAGGCAATGTCGATCAGTTTTATTTCGTTTAATTTATTAACACTGTCACTACTTAAATATGCTATAGGCCTATTGTTTCATTTCCTATTTAATATCCAAGAATGTTTAGGCAATTTAATTAGTTTAAACGAATGTTTAGCACTGTAAAAATAAATATTTTGTTTCAAAAATTTTAAATCTTTGTTCTGTTAATATAAATAAGTGTTAATAAAGTTATGTTGGTAATTATATTATACTTATGCTGCCTTTTCGTGAATGAAACGACCCCCCCCCCCCCAAAGACGAGACGATTATGCAGATCGATTGGATTACCTGGGTGACGATCGATCGGCAGCAAAAATTCCATGACCGTCACAACCCTAATGAACTCACTCACACACACACACACACACACACTCACACACACCACCCACATGTCCACATGTCCACATGCCCACATGCCCACAGGCATGTAAATACAGACGCACACACAGCCATGGGACAATCTGGCTTTCTGCTGTCCATCCTCCATTCCTGCCCACACAGCTCAGTTCAGCACACAGTCCAGAGGGTGAGTTGACATTTAGGCAGATATCACTCCTACTATCAGCCAAACAAACAACCATCTTAATATTCAAGAACGCACAAACACACAACAATATGGTGACCCAGAAGATGAATAATCATTTAATGTTAGTGAACCAAGTGCCAACGGGAAGTTGTATGTCAATGAGTAGGTCATCACTACTCACTGACAGCCTTTTTTTGAGGCCGATACCAATACCCGATATTTTCCCACCCATATCAGCCGATACCGATACAGATATGCATTTTTGTAAGAATCTTAGTACAAATGCAGGTGCAAAACGAATTAAGTGGCTTTTAAACAAAAGACCATGTTAGTTTTGTAGTGTTGTAGTAAGTAAAAAAAAAAAAAAAAAGCCAATTCCACAATCTGCCAAAAAAATAATATCTGACCAATACCGATATTGCTTTTGAAAGCTGATATCGGCCGATACCGATGTCTGCCGATATATATCGGTGCATCCCTAGTCATTACACCTCCCCTAAAACCACACATACTGAGCACACACACGCACACACACCTACCGGTTTTGAGTTTCCAGGGTATTCTTGCTGCGCTGGGCCTCCTCCAGCTGAGCCTGCACCTCCACCAGTTTCTGTCTGTAAGACTCCTCCTGGACACACAGCATCTTGTTTTCACTCTGTAGACGCACCACCGTCTCCCTGTGGAGGGAACAGGAGGAAAGGAAGAGAAGGACAAAAGGAGGTAAAGGAAAGGGGGAGAGAACGTTTTTAAGAGGGAGAAGAAGAAATAAAGGGACGACAGAGGAAATGGGTCAAAGTGAGAAGGACAGAGGCAAAAGGTCTGTGTTGAGTTTACCAAGCCCACCATTCAACAACGCCCAAGCCAACTGTGCAGCACTGCCATGTGTCCCTATTTTTGGAGCCGATTGCGCATTCTAGTTCTAAAAATAAACTTTAGTGGCTGGTGTAGCGGGTCTGAGCAGTTTGTCATCGACTATAGAAAATGAATATGGGGCACGAGTGGGCTAGTGATTCTGACACCAATGCATGTCTATTATGGGCTTAGGATGGAAATCTCATCTGTTACGCCTAAGCCTAAATTTGATCGCAACATACATATCCACCCCCACACCCCAACCCATACCCACAGATACAGTATAATCGTAGACATACTTGAACTCAGTAGGCATGATCTCTGCAGCTAGGTTTCCTACTGTGCCAGCGTTGTCACACAAGCCTCCTGCAGAGAGGGACAAAGATGAGATGTCAGCTGGAAACTCTTTTCCCAGATTTGTAGAATAACCTGATTAGCATTTGATTAAATTTGTATCCAGGATTTAAAGAAATATTTCACATTGGTAGAACCTTTTTATTTTTAATGCATATACTTCTAGGGTGTTCATGAATGGTCAGTCACCAATAGTGACTGCTCTTGGCGTGTAGTCACCACCAACTCATTCACTTCCACTTTGAAAACCTAGTCTAAAAAAAATTATTATTTCAACACATATACAATCATGGCAAAGTATATATATTTCATTCTGTGTGTGTAAGGTAAAAAAACCCCCCAAAAACCCCCCCACTGTGCATATAGAGCCGTGGGACACAGAAACACAATACGTGTCTCAGGCAGCCACTTGGTAGGGCAGCAGAATTTCATGCCTGGGTCCCGGGTTCTAATCCCTTTTATCCTTTTGTATTTGGCTTCACAGAGCCAAATAGGTCGCATCTTATCACGAATTACGTGGTTGTTTATATATTTTGAGCTGGGAAGAAAAAAGGCTGAATGCTGGTGGTGTTAGTAGATTCCCACAGCTCAAGTTGATGGCTTACTGCTCCTGAACTGCTATGGAGGCAAGCACACTAAAAGGTGAAAATCTTCTACCAAACGTGGAATACCGCTTTTAAGTATTTTGCCATCTTGCAATTTGTGTAGTCTTTGTGTCTAGAATGTCTAGAATAAGCACAAAACTCACCTGCTCCACTGAGACACTTCTGTTGGACTTGTGCACACCTGAGCTCATCATTTGTCTCCCGAAGTGTGTCTCTTTCTGAGATCAGACGCTGAAAAACACACAGACATCAGCTTTGTAATTTGTATCTTAAGCCCAATTCAAACTGGTTTAGTTTTTAAGGGGATGTCCTGTTGTAATTATTACCAACAGCATCTGTAATTTTAATTAATCCAGTATGAATCTGACAAGTTGGTAATTTTTACAAGTCTGTAAAGTTAAAAAAAGAGAGTAAAATTACCTAGTGTTTTTGTTAAACTCAGAGGTCATCAGATAATAGCAATCCGATTTCAGTTGAAATCTCCGTAATGTAAATAATGCATTATGTTTTGTTAGACCAGCTGGTGTGTGCATATAAGCGGAAGTGTAGATCATGACTTTTTACATCCGGGCTAAAAGCGGCAATTTGAGGGAAATCAGAGATGCTTTATTCCATACGAATATCCCTCTGAAATTAGACACATGGTACGAAAAGTGCTTCCCATACATAGACTTAAGCCCTGTATTGCAGGACAATGTTGGTAATGTCATTGTACGTTGCACGTCAGTGATTTTAATGAATGATCCGGATGGCATATATTACTTTATTACTCCCATAAATTCCTGAGGCGGCGTATCATTCCCCTTAGATTCTGGAATAGGTCTACTGTGCAAAGTACTTGTCATTTATGAATTACATCCATCCATCCAGACAGTACTAGAATCGATAGAGAATGTGGGAGTCCACTGAAAAACGATAGGTTATTTGCCTGGTAAGCATTACTCCCACGGGGTAATAGTCTCTGTAATAGTCACAAACAACGTTGACTGAATCGCTGAATCACTCTGGTAAAAAAAAACTACCAGACCTCCTCTAGTAATACTAATGCCGTCCAGACAGTGTGTGACTTGTGTGGTGGCCCACCACAATTTAGCATCTATTACCCGTCTGTCTGCAGCCATCACAAAGTTCACCAACTCACTTCTTTCTCCTTCAGCAGTGCGTCATACTTGTCGTGAAGGTTCTTGTACTCAAACTGCCACTTCTCAGCTTTCATGGCCTCTGCCGAGTGCTTGGTGTGAAGCTCTTGAGCCTGCAAGTCAGAGAGCATGACAACAGACTGTGTTGGCCAGAGCACTGGCATGGTTTTAAAAACACATGCATAGGTCAGACTGTGCTTTAACCCAAAATCAGGTATATTAAAACATCCATTCTCCCTCCCTTCTACCCGCAGCTTGCCTGTCTCTTGTAGGTGTCCAGCTGATTGCGGACAGCGTTGGCCCTGCGGAGCTCCTCCTCCAGCTCGCAGGTGCGCTGCATGTAGACCGTGTTGCGTTCCTCCAGGAGGCGCACTTGTCTGCGCAGGTCTCCCAGGTCCTCCAGCTTCCTCTTGTACGTCTCCACCAGTGCCTCAAGCCGGCTCACCCGGTCGGACGAGTGCCTGAGGGGGATGAGAGGGATAGTGTGGGAGGTGTTGAGTATCAGTGCATGAATATGACTTCTAGTTAAACAGAACATATCCGTGTGGATTTGTACTTTGAACTGTTTAAAAAAACGTCTGACGTAAGTCCATGTCAATGCAGATGACAGAGAGAGGGTCTGAATGAATGTCTGCACGTGGGCATATGTGGGAGTCATTTCTGAGACTGTAAACTGAGCCCTCAAACACCTCATTCATTACTACCTTGAAGACTAAACTGAACGTAGATCATTATTCGGTATGGACACAAGTGCTGGTCTCACCTGAGGATGTCCATCTCATCTTTGAGGGTCTGGGCCTCCTGCGCCAGGCTGGTCAGCTCTTCATTACGTTGCTGCAGGGCCGCCACCTCACGCTCCAGTATCTCTCCCCGCACACGCATGTCATCTCTGCTGTTCTCCAGTCTGAGAGGAAGAGAAATGAGGGAACAGAGACAAGACCAGTGGTTTATATATCTGACTATGTTGAATAGACCCATTGTAAGATGCTAGACAGAGCTAGATGGCTGAAAAGTAGAATTTGATATGCATGTCTGCATGATGGAACTCACGTATTTTTAGAGTTTAACTGAACAACTACATTTAGTAAAAGTTGCGTGAGATCTATGTATATATCAACATGTTTAATCTGTTGTTAAAGTGTTTACTTATGCCCTACGTATGCCTTTAGCTTGTATGTGTGAAGCCTGGACTGTTTTCCTAAGTAAATCTAACCCTATGTAGTATACAACTTGTGCATGTGAATGCGCAGCATGGAGTGCTTCCCTATGTGCATTTAGCTCTCTAGATCTGTGTTGTCCAGGCAGCAGCCCAATCAGCAGACCTGTAGTTCTCCTCCTGAAGATGTTCCATCTGGCTCTGCAGCAGTAGCAGCTTCTTGCCAGTGATGGCAGAGGTGGAGGTGTCCAGAGAGTCGCAGTGGCTCAGCTTCTCCTTCAGGGAGCGCGTCTCCGCCTGCAGGGACAACTTCTCTTCCAACGCCACTGACAACTGTGGAGAAAGAGAGAGAAATAGAAGACAAAAGATGTAAAGGGAGGTGTAAAGAGTGGGGGGATGAGGTACTGGGGGGCTAAGAGAGAGGAGATGACAATGCACAAAATGACACAAATCTACAGCAGTACAAAGAGGAAGGGAGAAAGAAGAGAGGAGGCAGAAGATGCCGATAAAGAACAAATAGGTGCATGAGGAAAGTGCTGAACGACTCACACATTCTCAAGAATGCTGAACACAGTAAAACAATTTCACATCTTTCTGAAAATGCTGAACATGAGAAAGCCACTAACAGAGGCCAGATTCACAGAAGAAAAACACAGAAAGATACAGCGATAAAACTCACCACCTTATACACATGGAGGACACAGAACACATGCTTTGTTTTTCATTTCACATGCGCAGTCGTCAAAGGCCAGTTAGTCAGCTGGTATGCAATGGTCTCAGGCGGATGGAACTTTCTCAATAGTGCAGTTGTTAGCATTACCCTAAGGTCAAAACTAGGTCCTCATGACATTAATAGATGAATATGCATAGGTCATTTAGGACCACCAGTGATATTGGTTACACGATTACAGTTGGAGGGAAACATTATACATTTAGGCTGATGAAGTTGGTTGGACTGAGACAGAGAGAGACTGAGGCTCAGAGTTGCAACACCGATGCTTACAAAATGTTGTCAGGTGATTGAGAGTCAGACTCATCACAGGCCGGAGCTATGTGTGGGGTTACAGTTAGACAAGCTGGCATTCCAATATTACAAAAGGGGTAGTGTATACTTACCTGTGGGGCATCTTTCCGGTTTGCATACAGCAAAACCCTACACTGAACTTTAAGGACAGATTGCATGCTTTAGCACAGGACCAGTGACAGTAAATAGTTTAAAAACAACACAAATGACTAATTCCTAATGTGTGCGCCAAGTAAATAAACAAACAGGTGGGCTGAGAGCTGTAGAAATTATTGTTGGCCACTGCTCCATCCTAAGGCAATGTGTCAGTCTAATCTTGATGTTATGCAACTATTGACTAGGAATAATGTACTCTTTAACGGAACCTAAATTAGTCCCTTTTCAGTCAGTGGCGCAAAAACAAGCAATGTTTACACAACACACCACCATAGGAAAACAAACCAATCTCAGGCGAGCTAATCAATAAGGACCAGAGCACAAAGCTGCAGGCACACACATTCAATAACATGCTGAATACACAGTGCAGCAAAACTAGGCCTCAAAGTATTTGAAAGTCTAGTACATAGGGTGCAATTGGTTTATATTATTACTCCAAAAGCACAAAACTGTTTTGACTTTTGAGATAATTCCAATGGTTCTGTTAAACAAATGAAAGATGAACAAAACAAAGCAGGCCCCAGTATGCCACTTCAAATAGTCAGCAACCACTGTTTGCTAGACATAAACCCCATTCTCTGTACCAACCTGGTGCTCCAGGTGTCGACAGCGCTGGCTCAGGTCCTCCTTCTCATCTGCCTCCTCGCTCAGGAAATAATACTTCCTGGACTGCAAACACAGAACCAACAGAACACGGACACAGAGGAGGTGTCATACTAGTCACAGTAGGAGGGAGCAAACGAGTGAAAGCGCGAGAGAGAACACAAAAGAAGGATGTAACTGATCTGCCGAGTGAAGAACAAGTATAGCGGAGGGGAGTAAAAGTGTTACATTTTGAGCAAAGCAGAGTGAAAAGACTGCGACTTTCACCTGGTAGTCAAAGTCCCCGTAAGTCTCTGGGCTTCCTGGTTCAGATGAAGGCTCTTTTGATAGCAGCTATAACAAAAGAAAGTCAATGAAAATAGCCAGTTCAAACTCCAGGAAAAATAAAGATCACGCGGACAGTGTTATTGTCACTACAGAGAGACAATAGGTGATCTATTGCCTGTTTTACAGTCATACGATATGAGTGTATACTAAAGATATTCTTATTCTTGAAAAATCACAGAGAAGGGATTCTGGGACTCTGTTAAAGTCTTGTGCTTATCCGGATTTGATTTCTTCGATTGTGAATCTACCATGACTAAGAGCTGGGATTAATGCAAAGGAGAGAAACAAGAGGATAATCGAGAGGCTCACTCACCTCCTGAATGGCTGTCATGACGACGTGCTGGACAGATTCCTCAAGAGTCATTATCTGCTGGATTTGCTCTGAGTGTAGGAGAGGACAACAGAGACCAGTGATGGTGCAGCCAATTACTAACACAAATTAACAATAAATACTCTCCTAAAAAACACACCATCACTGCATCTACTTTCAGAGTTCCAGGACCACTACTGCTCATCAAGCTACTATTTGGATAACAATGACCTGAACCATTTTTGTCTCCTTTTTAAATTGTAATCCATAAAAATAGTCTTCATTGTGGGGAAACAGCATGTATGTTCAGTTTATCAACTCATGTGATGATCAGGCCATTTCTGAGACGAAACATGCATCATAAGATTTGACTTTAAGTTAATCCTGTGTGTTATTTCCATGGATGGCTGCCTCTGCTTTGTTCTGAGTCTCGCTCATGCTTTTCAATGACAGCTTACCTTGCTTCTTCTCACAGCTGACAGCACAGCCCAGCACCAGCTGTACCAGCTTGCCCAGTTCCGTTACATCTCCCATCTCTCCAATAAGGTTCACATCTGGCAAGTGCTCATCTGATACCTGGTGACCAAGCACCTATTTATGGCAAAAGAGTGAGGTGAGATATTAGGATGGGGGCTGAGAAAAGATTCAGTGCAACAGGTAACAATGGCAACAAGTAGAATTGAACAGGAGGTTGGGGGTAATCCAGCACGAGAAATGTGAGGGATTCACACACAAATGGAATAACAGCAAACTCAGGTTTACTGGAGGGGACAAATTAGGTACAAATTCTTCTTACATCATGGTAATACTCCAGCATGCTCTGAAGAATCTTTTTCAAGTTGCTGACCTGAAAGAACACAACAAATCAGAGCGAATGTCATTAGTGAAAAAGGAATAAAATTCTTAGCTTAGACATGTAGGTCACCATCCTACTGTTTCACAAATTACCTTGAGGCGCCAGTTGGCCCCGCTCTCCTCCTTGATCCTGCCTAGCCATGTCTCATTAAACCAGGAGGGGTCTCTGTTAATGAGAGGACAGGAAAACACTGTTGACAACAAGGATGACACGCATCTCCGGACATCTAGATTCACAGGAGGCCACAGGGCAGTATAGCCCTGTGCTTCCGTTCTGGTAAGCACAATGACATTTGAACAGGACAGTTCATCATCAAAGTCTCTCTCACATGCCACACATGGGAATAATGAACTTGTTGTGAACTAACTCAAAGAGGTTAGGGTTTCCAAATTAGACTGACCTTCAAATAAAAGAACATTTTGTTTGATTCAACAGCTGTGTTGTCCATTTTTCTTTGGGGTATGTGTACAGGGAGTACACAAATACTCCACCACAAGATAAAAAGGTCATCAGACTTGGGACAAATCGGTTTAAAGTTCTTCTGTGTAGGTGTAAATGTGTTTAAACACATTTACACAAGCAGAAGAATTCAAGGCCGTGAGCAGGCAAATTCACTCACACATGACAATAAAAAAGCTAACCCTACAAATCCTTGCTCTAATCTTACATGGTTTTTTATTTTGCATAGATAATGGACCTGTGTAATTCAAATGGCAAATAACTGCAAATCATACAGATAAGCAAAACACTGCAAACTCAGTGATTAGGTTCTGAATGGATTGCTACCAGCAGCTGCTAACCGAGTTGCATTTGTGAATTTACCTGTAGGTAATTCAAGCACCATCACACAATAGGCATCAATACTTAAACACACATCACTGAGCCCTTACATTCTGTGTAGAACATGTGCAATAGCCACTCCGCTTGTTAGGTCATGCTTGCTGGTGCATGAAGGCACCTGAAACGTCTGTAGCTGGAAAGGTTGAGAATGAAGACATTAGAAATGAGTCAACAAAGCAGTGTGATGCCTATACATTTGACACACATCCCTATCTTATGGTAAGGCACTTCACCTAAACTGATCCAGAGAGCTAAACAGTGATGAACAGATAAAGACTGGTTGTACTGGTCAGCTCCCGGGTGTTATTCTGTTAATGTGTGTGACCACCCAGGCCATTGTTGTAAATAATAATACGCTCATGTTTAATATGTCATCTTACCCGGTTAAGTACAGGGGTTAAGAAGCAACTTTGAAAAAAACAACAGCTTTACAAATTTGTGATTTGGTGCCTGTAGTAGAAAAAATGATATAGTGGGTCCAATGTTACAAGCCAATTGTGAAATAATACAAGCAAATTGAAGGGGTTTTGACTAAACCTCTTTCTATCTTACAAATGACAGATTCTAAGCAGTCAAAGGGGCTCGTGGGTCAATAAATCCCAGCTTTTAAAACAGACCTAATGTCTTACTTTAGCCCGGCCCTTTACTCTGTGTGGAAAAGTGCCAAACAGGTGGATTTCCCCTGAGCTTGAAACCTTACTAAGTTGGTGTGTTGGACAGAATATTGCATAAGTCATTCAGCTTAAACTAAGCTGATTGGGCTGTGTGCTGGCAGGCAACATTGGTACAGAGATAGCAAGGTAAAACAAACAAGCAGAAGAAGCAAAGCAAACTTCCAGGGCTTTTACCTAGCTAGCTTGGCTGGCTAACGATAGTTAGCTTACAAGCACATTAGCTAGTTTCAAGCTAGCCGACCGCAGTTATGTTAACTAACTTTATTTAGCCAATCAACTATACGTGTCGATGAACTCCGGCTAGGATTGCCAAGTATTTTCTATCTTATTTTGCCACCACCTGCATGACAGTACGCAGTACCGGCCGGCTAGCCTTGCTAGGTAACCTAGCTAATGTCAAACTTACCCAGTTTAACAGTGAATCACATAGCTCTGCTTTATCCATACTCATGTTGGTTTGTCCGCTGATTACACGCGGCTTGCAGATTAGCGATGGATTCTGCCCTCAAGACTTTTAGTTTCTAAGTTTGTTACTACTGACACTTTCCACGTCTGTCACACAGCCATATGGCCTCGTCCTGTCTGCCCTGCTCCTACGGTTTGCGGTTCAGCCGCTGTTATCCTAGCGAGCCTCTGTATTAAGGGCGTTGACATGGCAACGGATTACTTCGATGGACAGTGTCACTTGTCTGGTCATGTTAAAAAAACAACAACAAAGGAAAGCACTGTTTTGTTAAGGTCTCATAATATATATATATTAACACCAGCCAAATGCTGGTAGATTTGGACTCTGGCTGGTAAATTTGTTAACCAGTTGACTTCTTTTCTAAAAATGACTGGTAAATGAACTAGACAATGGATTGCCTGTCACTGGGATGCACTGATGAAATATATAGGCTATGGAGATCACAGAGAGTAATGTGTCTGAAGGGAGATTAAAAAAAGACATAATTTCCTGGAATAATCAAAGTTGCAACAACTGAAGAGCAAAATAACATTTTACACTCATTATACTGGGTATAACAAGCCCATTATTATGGAGAAGAACCAGATGTTGCATGACAGAGAGACTGCCATGAATCAAATTAAGACATATAATTGAGAGTAAGTAGATAGTACAATAGATTAGGAATATTACATAAAATTAGGAATAACACTCCTTGGGACATTTAAAAATTTTATGCAAAGAAACAGTTTTATGTTCTCATTTTAAAAAATTGTATAACAGCCTAGTGAACTCTGTCAGCCATTGTGGCCTGTGGATTAAAAAAATTATAATTTATTTTAATCCGAGGATAAATATATCTATGTGTTGTGGGCATTAGGCAACTTCATTACAGTTTTAGCTACTGACAGCGTTCTCGCTTTGTAAAAAAATAAATAATAATAGTTCAGGCAAAATCACATTTTAGTATTTTTCAAATTTTATTGAAGGAAGAAAATGCCAACAATGCATGGCGCCTGATGTCTTTTTTGAGGGGTTCTGTATTCAATTAGCTAAGTGATAGTCAATTGACATAATTACATTGTTTCCGTTTTCTGTTTGCTACATGAAAAGTTCCTTAAAGCACCACTAGATGGCTCTAGTTAACAAATAGCTATAGAATGGGCACAACTGGCTATCCAAGAGCTGCAGTACAGTGACACTGTTGACCATACAGGTGTTTGTTAGCCGTTTCCAATAAGCAGGATATATTCTGCCAGTAAATGGGAATTTCAAAACTGCGGGAACAAAGAAAACTGCTTAAATCAATCATTTAGTTTACAGTGAGAAGTTTTCATCAATGTAAAATGTGGCAGTTTCTGTGAATTTATATTCCACAATTAGGCAGATTATTTCTTGTAATCAGGACTACCAGCATGTCACAGCATTTTCCAGAAGGCTTTCACAAAGGATTGTACTCAAGAATTCACCTGACACCTGAAAAAAAAGAAAAAGAAAAAAACCCTTTGGCAGCTTTCTGTGAGAAGCCTCTCGTAATATTAACATGCCGACACACACGTACTCCCTTTCCTTACTAATCTGTATATCTCCCTGTCCACACGTCTCCCTCCTGTTTTCTCCGTCCCTGTAACAAGTCAAACCACGGCGACCAATCACACACTGAAATAACTGCCCACTACTTCCTGTTTGCTCTGGCCAACCCAACCAGTGAGTCTGCCAAGTATGTTTCCTCATCCACTCTCGTACATGTGCTTTTAGAGCACCTGTGTGAGGTGAAATATCTGCTCCACTTCCGGCCTTTCCCATACAAACCTGTCCATCAACTGTGTTTGGTCACCTAATAGAGTAACGCTGCCTTACATCTGGCTTTATTTGTCTGGCCAGAGTTCCTGTTTTTCTAGACGGTTTTGTAGCCAATGGAATGCACATGTTTACCCATTCCTCTCCACTGGCTATTATTACACAAGTTCAAACACACACTGACACTTGTTTTCTCTCAGTAGTTTCTAGTTAGACTGCGATTATATATTTTCAGCATTAAATTTGCTAGAATTCTGTAAATAAACTTTGTTTCACCTTCACCGACTCTGATTGGAAACCCTTTTTCAGTGAGGTAATCTCAGGTCGTCTCAGGTTGAGTAACCCTGAATCGGGTTAAGAGGCCTGGGAGGAAGTGAGGTTCATGACTGGGGGGCTCACCGGAGAGGTTAGTCACCCGCTGAGGGAGGGGTCAGGGCTGACTAACACTTGAGTGGCAGGAGGTGTGGTGGGGGTGCTGGCGAGGGTTGAGCGGAGGTTGGCTATTTTTGGCCCACTCCTCTTCCTCCACGCTGATTCCTCTTTTCACCCGTTCTCTCTTTCCTTATTCCCCAGATGTGTTTCCTTCCTGAAAGTCGAAAAGCAGTACTTCTCCTCTTTTCCAACCCCACACTGACGCACTTAAGCATCCCTCTGGGGAACTGGAGGAGGGTGGAGGTGGAAGGGCCAGCAGCTAAGATTGAGTAATTATTCCTTTTTTCTAAGCTTGTGGTTTCCTTGTTTGGAAAAAATGGGGATAGTTCCTTTTTTTATTTTCTATGTTGAAAACTTGAAGTACAAAGAGCAAACCATCTACTGTATTCTACACACTACAAGGTCACAGCTTTGTGAATGATTATTTCTTAATATACAGTCCAAAATATAATGTAGCCCTTTTGAAATAGAGGTTTAACATTTTTACTTCATTTACTGAGTAACTGACACAAAGGCCTTACTTATTGTGTTTCATGTCTGACCTTTCTGGCAACAATTCAGTCAAGGATTAAATACGAATAACGAGCAAATCGGGAAAACCTAAACCCTCAAAAGTTCTCCACACGCCTACGCTTGTGGTTTGGAGAAACAAAGAATCGCTGCACCTTTAAGTAAAAGAATGCCAACGATCTGCTGCTGTGCCCAGGCATTCGGTGCTGGAATGTGCTGGAATGTTGGCAGCGCTTTATTTCCCCTACAGCTTTCCCAGGTGTTACAAGGGCAGGAAAACAACAAAACCTGGAAAAGAGATGGACGGGCCATGAATAAAAGAGAGGGGGCGTGGGGCTACGAGTGAAAAACACCCAGAAGTCTAATCAGAACCCCATTTCTAGACATTAGGTCATCCGTCGGTACACACTGTCATGTAAAACAGAGGAGGAAAAGAAAACCGGTTTGATTTATGATACTGATTTATGGCCCTTTCTGCCTTATCAGAAACCTCAATCCCTCGGTCTGAAACCACAGATTTATGTCTTTGGTAATGACAGGTACTCAATAACCTCGCCCCCGGAACAAGGGCGTGTTCATTATGAAATACACGCACGCAAATACAGACAGCTGAGCCAAACTGGTTGTTGAGCCACAGAATGGGTGTCTGACTTTAGAACCCAGTTCTGAATTCCCAGTAGAGTTGTGTCGTCGTGATTACATTTCACCAACACAAGAGGATATACAATGGGTTATAGTTCAGGGATTTCACTCTTCTCTGGTGACTCAGTGATTAGCCAGTGTTGTATCTGCACCACTTGAAAACAGCAACGTTTTACCCATGTTATGTAATTGGCACGAAATGACCCTCACACTTATTGATCTAAATCTTAACGTGACTCATGACAACAGCAGCAGCTGCAGCAATCACATAGCACTGTATTCTTTTCAGGCTTGCCCCACAGTAACTTCAAACCAAAGGCCGTGGCACAGGAGGAGGAGGGATCAGCTGTGATGAGTGGGTGGCAGCAGACGCTCCCACCACAATCTATCATTGTCACGGCATCTGTGCATGAAGAAAACAGGTGTGCTTTCACTCGGTTTTCATCTCGCTGCACAATCAAGTTTTGGTATACTTCTTGTTTGTGTATTTGAGTAATTCTCTCTCTCGTTCTCTCTGTCTCTCTTTCTGTTTCGGTGTCACACACACACACACACACACACACACACACACACACACACACACACACACACACAAACAGGCAGCACATGGCCAGCGCGAGTGAGTCACACTGGTCTGGTAACAAGTGCCTCTTCTCGGGAGAGTCCCTGCATGTGTCCTTGTGATTAGGGCCAATCCCCCAGAGGGTATCAGGTGCACTACTACTCTGGGCAACGTGAGACTGGGATCCATTGTCTCCAAGTTCACAATGAAAACAAACACATGCCAAGCACACTTGAAAGATGATACAAACACCTTCAGAGATGAAAAGGTTTTGAGCAACTTGAACTGTATCAAAACCAACAGACAGCGATGGCAGCCTAGTTCCATTGCTTTTTGTTGTTTTGATACAGTTGTCACATGACACACTGGTGTATTGTGTGGTTTGCAGTGCATATAAAAATAGAAATATGGAAGTGTATTCTATGAGACATTAGGCAACTGTGTATTGGGATATCTAGCTGGTGGGCTCACAGTATACAGAGAGGGCCGACCTTCCCACAGGCAACAAACATTGTGCCTGCTGCACACAATATGATTACAGGATGATGACTCGGGCTGGATATCAGAAAATTTAAATGATTTGCGCCGTACCTGTTTTTGGTATGGAAATACATTTTAAAGCATTGAACGGTATCTAAAAGCTTCAAGGTGGATTCCTACAAGAAGAGCCCTATTTTCTACTAATTCCAATGTGTTTTTATTAATAAAATACAGTATATTACCCATGGTTTGACTCTATTTAGAAAAGCAAATGACATGTTCACAACATGTAATACAGAATATTTAATTTGAAGTATGGGAACCAGTATTAGTATCAAAAAAATTCCTTTGATACCCAGTCCTAATGATAATCATACTCATAATAGTATGTGATACTATGAAGTCTATATTGCATATTTCACTGTAGAGGAACTGCTGTTTTGCTAACTTCAGTCCCTTTGGGAGTAGATCATATCTCTGTCATCGGTTCCAAATATCACCTCTTGAAATCTACCTAAAAACAGATTGAATATGGTGTTATTTAGTGGTTATAAACGCAATAATTGCAGTGAAGGACTAATAACAGGTTAGAGAGACTCTACCTAAGCCTGCTCCTCCCAGCACATGTCCATAAAAAAAACAGCAAACACACCTCACACACCCACGGTGAACTGTAACAATAGAGCAGCATACAGTATACTCCACCTCAAAGAGGTAGGCCAGATAGATCTTTTCTCCACCCTATTTGCCTTTTCAGATACACTCCACACACCCTTTGCTAAATGATTGTGGCCTTTAGAGGTGTTATAGCAGGACTGGGCGGCATGGTCATGGTGGTTGGCTGGATTGATATTGGTAGGGAGTGTGGTTAACACCCTACATGACTGGGCATGCTAGCAGAATGAAGTCCTGCTGTCCCAGTAAAGTGAGGCAGTCTGTTCCATCAAAATCAATAGTGCAGAGAAAGTGGGAAATTATTGCTCAGATATTAATTGTCAAGTGTCACTGCCTGTGTGTATGTGTGTGTGTGTGTGTGTGTGTGAGCATGTACACATGAGTGTATGGGTCAATATTAATGGTCACTGATAGCTGTGATCTCAACAGCCTCCATTCTTGACCGCTTGTTGGGTGTGAGACCAGATTCTGATGAATTGTTACCAACACATACCAAAAAGAAGTCGACTACACCTTCAACCTTGCACAACTTCCCTATTCTTTTGGTCCGCACACTCTCAGCGAACACACCCAATCGTTCCCTTGCCCTTCAATCCCCGTGTCAGTTTTCTGCAGCCAGCCTAGCTTAATTGATGCCCTTCCCCAACGGCGTAAATTATACAGCCGGGCTTTGAGGGCAGAGAGCAGCTCGTCAACAAGTGTGGCCTGAGTGAAGCTGCGGTCCTTCAGCCAGAGTGACACTCCACCTGACTCAGCAACACACAGGCACTGTTTACTGGACCTGTCCACCGCAATCAACACGCCTGCATCTGGCCTGACTGTAATTCCACTGAGGCGTGGTGCTGTTAACCTTGTCACTGCTGAGAGAGGGAAGGATGGATCGAGAGTGGGGGTGTGGGGTGTGTGTGGGGGGGACTCGTCTCCCTTCCTCTTTGTCCTCCCTCATCCACATCAGGGTGCATCCAGTTAGGCAAGTCAATAAATAAGGCACGCACACACAAGACAAGCACTTGTTGTATGTATGTGCGTCGGGGCACAGGGCCGGTTGTCCACTTGTTGCTCTCCCATCTGCCTTTAGCACTGTCAGCAGATAACCAATGTGGGCTGTCCTGTCCACCAGAGCGCTGGTCCATTCAGACAACCACCTATGGAGACTGATCTTGACACAGGTGAGCTACGGTCCCCTCAGCTCACACACAAGTGATGGAAGGGCTGCTCCACTGACTGACATGCTAAGTGACATGGCAGACCGAACGAACTGACAGAGTGAAAGCTGCTGACCACACATGTTGTCTCATTTCTTTAGGATCCCTCGTCCGATGTAAAGTCGTTTGGTGTTTGTCATTTCTCTGATCTCCATTTAGTAAAACCCAGTCGGTGATTGAAAAGCTGAGTCTAACCCTGAACACAGTGCTGCATCGGTTTCCAAGCCCTTTGAAGTGGCGAAGGCTATCGCAAGAGCTGTAAGGTAAACACACAGTAAAAGGCACGTAGGAGTCACACAGTGCTGGTGCAAAGAGATACAGACAAAGAAGAAACGATAACACCTGTGGTTTGGGAGATAATTACAGGACAGTGAATAGAGGTTCAGTTTGAGAGGTGTTTGAAAAGGGAGTTGTCATGTAGGATTAGAGCCTCGTTGAAACGATAACTCCCATGACCTTTCAACTCTTGTTGTAGGGTCAGCCTGAATTCCTCCCAACACTGATAGTGCCTGCAGCACAGGGATCCCGACAGCTCGCCCTAACCACAGAGCACTATGATCTCACCTCTACGCCCAGCTCACTATTACACACCGTTATCTGTGGGATACTTGTCTTGTATTTTATCGTCTTCACTGATTACGTTTTAAAGCGCTACAAAAATGTGGAATCGGGTGAAGTTCAAAAGTAAAATATTTCTAAAAAAGTTCTCTCTCACTGTCTGGCCATGGAGAAACTGACATTTACTATCAAAGGAGAGACAGAGATTGTTTTAAATTTTTTTAAATGTGGCGTCAGTTTATACGATATATGGAAAATAACTCAGAAATCATATCAATATTTATATGCACCTAATTGTGAAATATTAACATGTTATCGCACCACGTGTCTGTAACAGCTATGTAACTATGAGTACCTTCTGCTGTATTGTTACTGTATTGTGTGTGGGTTTTTTATTTATTAGCTAGGGGAAGTGAGTTGATAAATGTGTCAGTATTATCTAAAAATGTTCTTGTTCTGAATGTTGTTGACATTTGGAAACAAAAATCCAAATAAATATATCCTTGAAAAAAAAAAATCCACTTGATTAAAATCACTAACACATTATCCACTATCCAAAACACATTTCTAGAAACACATGTTGCCACAATGTTGCACAATGTTGCACATTGGTATGTTATATCCCACAACATTACCCTGACACCTCTGTAAAAAGGCCTAGTGGGCCCTGTGGGCCCCAGAAATGTCTCCAAACAGGGCATCGGCCAAATAGAACAGCTTTTGAAATCCTCTAAGTGGCTTAAAACAGTGTGGCCTATTAAAATCTCTTTTGGAAACATAAAACTAAGCAGCTCATTTCTATTGGTCCACTAATTCCTTTTAGATTAACAGTGAATTAATTTGGCAGTTGGTAAATCCCAACCGTACAAGTAAATCACTGGTATAAAAGGCCTGTTTATGATGCAGAACAAAGGCTTATCTGTTTCACAAGCCAGTACTCCATCTATTCAAGTCCTCCCCCGCACTGCTAACAAACTTTCAAATGACCACCTCACATAATTAGACCCGTTCGCCCGATGGCCCCCACAGAGAGGGATGAAACGATCCCACAGACAAACATTAACCCAGGCCCTGACCCTGCAGCCTGTCAAAAAGATGAACGTCTGAGACTGGGAGAAAAAAAAACGCAACATGCCATTTCCCGTAAACCAGGAGGGGGGAGGGAGGGGGATTTTGGGAAGTTTGGTGAGTCATCACTTTCTTTTCTACCGGCGCTCCCCCCTTGGCGTCCCACCACAGAGCTTGAATACCTCCACTGCAGATTGCCCCGTCATGTTTTCAATGGGCCCTCTTGAAGTTTGACAAGTGCCTCACATCGAGCGTTACCGCGCTGCACTGCCAGGGTCGCAGCTGTCTACGCGTCTGTCACCATCATAAGCTCTCTTTGTTGGAGCAGACGGCTCGTTCACTTTGAAACCTGAGGAGATAACAAGTTAAGACTTCCAGCATAGAAAAAAATAAGCATGCAATAACTTGACCTGCCACTGACTCAAACCCTTCTTGTTTGTCACTCAGGTTTGTTCTTAAGTGTACAGTATTTGTGCCAGTGTGTAAAATGTGAGTCAGGGGGTATCAGCTACCATTTAAAGAATTAATTACATGCTAACTTCAACTTGTGTGACAAGACCATGGTGACGAATGCTTGTAAAGTGATTACAAAGCTCAAATATAGAAGCTTTTACAGCAGTTTTTGGGAGCACCCCATAATGGAAAGTGCTTAAAGTCTCATAGAGAAAACCACAGATTTTATTGCTTTACTTTCTTCTTCTCCTATTTTTATGTCAGCTCTTTTGTCTGACCTCTCCATTTCACTTCGACATCATTTTGTGGTCAGGGACTCTCCCCAGCAGCCCCCTGAAGCCCCCTGCGCACCACACAATAACACCCTCAACCCTCCGATTAGGGGCCATTTAGCTCGCGGGGCCAAGCCTCTCTCTCCACTGTGCAACGCTGCACACACAGGATATTTATCACTCGTTAATGACAGACTCCACAAAGGATGATGTCACCGGCCGCAACACACCAACATACAACAAAAGGGCTGCCGTCCCACTCTCCTCTCTATTTGACCGCAGTGACCTCACATGATTGATAGGCCTCAGTCTTACTGGGCTCTTTGTGCCAGTGCGGCCGCCGTGGTATGTGGCACATGAGGCCACGCCGCTGCTGCTGCTGCTGCTGCTGCTGCTGCTGCTGCTACCGATGAGTAACAGTGAGTAATAATAACAGGCCTGTTTCACAAAGACGGTTGGTACCATTAAAACGTCACCAGGGAGTTGATATTAGGCAGTGTTTGCTCTTCGTGGATGCACTGCGGACGAGCATCTACCGGCTGCGGTAGATGGTCAGTCTGCGTTTGTGTGTGTTTGTCTGTCTGTCTGTGCATACTCAGTTTAAAGCAGTCAATACATACAATAAAAGAGCATGAGGAGTGTGGTTTGAAGTGTGTGTGTGTGTGTGTGTGTGTGTGTGTGTGTGTGTGTGTGTGTGAGAGAGAGAGAGAGGCTGAGGCTGAGGGCTCCATGGTGGTTGGTTTGGATGTGACATGTAGGCCTTGTTGGCTCTGTGTCGCCTGTCAGGCTCCATTCGTAGGGTTGCCAGTTGCTGTCGTGAGGCGTTTGTCCGTCATCAGTCATAAACACACATTGTACTCAAAACAATAGCTCTCATGATGCCCCCGCTTTACTCTCTCCCCACGCCCCCACCCTTCTCCTTCCAATGAGTTTGCATGGCTGCTGTTACATAAAGGAATTGGCCGGTCTGCTAAGACTCCAGGTTAATTGTCGACATTGTCTATGTCGAGATGTAAATCAGCCATGATTTTTGTTCAACTCACCCTCTCTCGCGGTGTACCGGCGTTCCGAAATTTGGCTGTTGGCCAGTCATTGACATCCATTGTATTCCAAAGGAGTGTTTAGCAGCTCCCATAGCTGTGTCTTTGTTTTGTCCAACACAAGTAAGTGCATACTAACTACCCTGGCTAGGTAGTTTTCTCCAATAGTGCTCACAAATTAACAAATCCACATGTTAAGATTCTGTGTTTACACACCACTGCGCATGCGCACGGACTTAGACACTGAGACGCTGGGATTCTGTGTTTCGACGCCACTGCGTATGCTCAGCATGCTCACGGCCCGTCTGATTTAAATTTCTTCTGCAGAGTACTCGGGTTCATACAAGTACAGTGGAATGGGTCCACCAAATGCTCCTCTTTCATAAAACTCGTCAGTGTCTGAGTCAGACATTGTGAAATTAGGTAACGTTAGCAGTTGGTAGCCTAACATACAGTCACTATCTTCGCCGTGAGCATGCGCAGTGGAGTGTAAACAGAATCTAAACATGTTTATTTCTTGGTTTGTGAGCACTATTGGAGAAAACCACCTAGCCAGGATAGTTCGTATGCGCTTACTT
>OMLI01087614.1:0-12260 GCA_900302605.1 Rondeletia loricata
TGATTGTTGCTTAGGTAGATCTAGTTTGACTCATTTTCTGTAAAGTCCTTTGAGACATGCTTGTGAGAAAGGGCTATATAAATAAATGAACTTGAACTTGAACTAGAGGAGTTGTAGATCGCGGTGAAATGCTCAGAGTTTGGAAAGGAGTACAACTTCGGGGTGATGGTTGTTAAGCAACGTACAGAGTCAGAAGCCCGCTGCCAGCGGGTGACGCAAATGATATGCGCCCAAGTGTTTAGCTTGTTGTTAGCAACATTACTGCTTTGACTTGATAACGGTTACGGAAATCAATAGATCCAGTGCCAATAGAGAGACAAATATACGTAGGTAAGAACGTACAGGGTTTAAAAAGCCTGCGTTAAACGCAGACTGTGACAGGGACGGTTATGTGAAAACCCATTCATTTTCCCCATAGAGAAATCACGATGGAACCGGAAGTCCAAGGCTGATGTCACTCGACTTACAAGGTCTATGTATGCAGTATGGATATAAGTTACCTCATCTGAATCTCATCTACATGTGAATTCTGTGGGTTTGAGAGAAAATCCACCAGCAAAGTAAAAAGTATGTTAATTTGGCCACAAGATCGAAAACATTAGATATTGCACATAAACTGCTTGTCATAGTTACTCAATCTTTCCTTCCATGGAATTTGTGAAAAGGTTTCTGACATGACTTGAGGTCGCCGTATTCTGTGTGTGGTTAGTGAGGTGGGGGTCAGCAGACACTTCCAACTTCCTTCCTTTCAAACTTTGCTACGGTTTTCTGTCTGCGTTGGGCAAAGACAAAGGTGGTTTAGTCATCACATACAACTTGATAAAGCTTTATAAAATACAGTAGTTATGCATAAATCGTGTGTGTGTGAGTGTGTGCGTGTGTGTGTGTGTGTGTGTGTGTGCATGCATGAGAGAGAAGTTGCAATAGTTTGGTGAAATAGTTTGTTGTTAAATGTGGCCATCACAGTCCTACTGCTTTGAGGCGAGAGATGAAAGGATGGATGGAGTGTGTGAGTGAGTTCACGAGAAGTAATGTGCACTTGTCACATGTATGTGTGGGTGGAAATTGCGGGTTCTGAGTGCCTTGACAGCTGAGGCGTCTTTTTTTTTTTAAAGACAGAGGTGATCAGATAGAGACACACACCTCCTGCATGCAGAGGTGATACACACTCCCTCTCTCTCTTAGACCTGCACCATGAGCTGTGACCAGAGCTATCCATTCCCACAGGTTTTTCTTGTGGACAGCGGTGGAGGTCCCCAGCACTCTGTCCAGCCTCCAAGACTGGTACCCTGCTGGTCCTTCCCCCCTTCCCAGGAGAGGGTGAGGAGCCGTGGGAAGAGCCGGGGCTGCATGGGGGTCAGTCATGGTCTGTTGCTGGTTCTGCTGTTGCTGTTGCTGCTTGTGTTTGCGGCCCTGGGGCTTGGAGCCTACCAGATATACAAAATACAGACAGAGCTGGCTAAGATGAGACAGGTAAGGAGCTACTGGTCGGGATGGGTAAGGAGGTGGATATGGAGGAGAGTGTAAGAGAGGAGACATATGAGAAAAGTTTTACTGAAATTAAGAGGTGAATGATGATTTCAGCGGTATGTGAGAATATTGGTTTGGGGTTGAGGAACAGGAGGATGGTCACAGAGCTATACAGAATATTAGATAATCAAGAGGCAGATCAAGAAGCAGTGAGAGATGGAAAGATGTGAGTCAGTGTAGTAAGAGGTTGGGCAATAGCTGGCAATAGATGTCCATGATATCCCTTTGTAAAACATTGCCCTTTTCTTGTACAGAATTTGATACCAAGAGTTTTGAATGGGAGCAAAACTGCAAAAACATCATCAATTATGTGTGATGTTTTCTCACCACAGAGAGGAAGAGATAGGTGTGAGGTGGGCAGAGTGGAAAAGACTGTCTGGAAAATGAGCAAAAAGCCTCAAACTTTTTTAATTAGCCCATTAACTCCTTTTAAAATATGTTTCTGCATCTTGAACAATTCATATACCTCACCTCTGCTGCGACATTTAAAAAATGTAAACCAAGAACACAATCATTTCAGTTGTGGTCACCAGTCCAGTGAGACAGGATATCCTTTTTCTAACATATTCAGAGACCATTTTTTTGAATAAGACAGAGGCACTAGTACTTTTGTGTGATTTGGTATTGACATTTCTCTTTCTCTTTCATTTGACAGAAGATTGATACAGAGAATGAGTTTCATACACCTGAGAAGCAAATTGGTAAGTCTCCACCATACAGCTCTCTCACCAGGCAAGGTTTTTTCCATTAGAGGGGAAAGTGTTGCTAAATCAAGGAAAAGAAGAGGTGACGTGACTGTAATCTAATGGCTGTTGTAGGTCTCTATGAACCTGAGTTGAATGGAGAAAATACAGACAGTAGACCTGCAGCACATGTCATAGGTAAGCATACATGTTTCATTAAAGTCTTCTACTCTACGCTACACTATGCTTCTCTTCTCTACTCTACATAGGACTGAAAGATGTAACATATTTTTCTCCCTCCTGCAGGGCGGATTCAAAAAGATGTATACCATAAGACCTTGCGATGGGAGCCACAGGCAGGCCGGGCATTCACAGTAGGGGGAGTAGTTTACCGGAATGAAGATGGAGCTCTGCAGGTCAACGATACTGGACTCTACCACATTTACTCACGAGTGGAGTTGCTCTCCAGGCACTGTTCCCATACAGACTCATTTGTTCACTCTGTGTTTGTGTGGAGAGCAGGGCATCCTTTACCTTTGACCCTGATGGAGGGCCACAGAGCTGGTTTCTGCAGTCAGAGGCAGGACCATGTCTGGACATCAGATAGTTATCTTGGCTCCGCCCTGCAGCTGCAGGAACAGGACAGAGTATTTGTGAATGTATCGCACCCCACATATCTTAGTCATCAACATTATGCCAACTTCTTTGGTCTCTACAAGATGTAAGAGTTCAGGGTGATAGGCTTCACTTACTGTTTGCCAGTCAATCTCTTGAGTACAGTTAAATTAACGGTGAGAGAATATCAAATGTTCAGATTATCTCAGGCAGGGTCTAATCTTTGTCATCATTGTGCCCAGATGATTCCTATGAGCTATGATTAATGACCGCAGTGGCAATGGTAATATTGCAGATTAAGTAATGGTAAAACCCAATGAAAAACATATTGCATATTCTGTTCATTTTCAACTTTAGAATGTGTATTGAAATGAATGGAAGCTTTTTAAAGACATTCCTTGTATGCATAAATAAATATTGTGCCATTATGGATGCTGTGAGAGATTACAGTTAACACTAAGGTGCTGGTTTAGTTGGACCATTAAAAAACATATTTATTCAGGTGTGGATCTGACACTGATGATGTCAGGTCTGAATGGATGGTTATGAAACAGTGAATTGTTCGTCATATCTTGGATGTTTTGAGGTAAATAAAGATGTAATTTTGTCTAAGAGGAAGTTAATTTTACTTAAAGTTTAAACAAGTGTTATGGTAATGAGTGAAGTCTTTCTCATTGAAATCTGGAAATGTTTCATAGTTGAGTCATGGTTGGTCAATCATACAATGAACACCCACTTGAGTTTTGCTCATGACCACTGGAAAGTATGCAAGTAGATGAAGACACCAACTCAAAAGTTTTTCCTCCTGACAGAAAAAATAAAATTCTACAGTATTTCATTTTATGATAATGTAATAGTCTTGATTTTGATATATTCCAGTGGTAGCCTTAGAGGAGAAGCAGGCTTGTGACTTAAAGGCTGCCAGTTCGAATCCCCAAACTAGCTGGGAAAAAGTGGGTTAAGAAAGTGATGAGTAACGCTCTCCCCTCCCTCAACAACTACTGCCAAGGTGCCCTTCAGCAACCCTCAACGGCCCCAATGGAACTGCTGAGTGGCTAACAGTTGAAGACTGTGATTGTACAGGTGTGAATGTGAAGCAGGGCCTGCTGGAAAAGAATGTGTGCTCAGTCAACAGAGACAACATTGCAAGTGCTTTTATGCTTTTTATATGTAACACGCTCTATGCACTGCTCTTTGCACTCCTCAGACACACACAGTAGTGGAGTATGTGAAGATGTGCAAGCTGAGCACAGAAAAGGGGACAATGCAGTGGCAAGCAGACCTCAGATGCTAACGTGTTCGTCTCTATCTGCATTTCCTTCCTGTGTGAACATGACAGGGGTCTCTGCCTGTATGTCTGTCGATTTTTGCTCAAGATGACACAACATTCAGTTTTTTTCTAATTTCTTGCAATCCATGGCACATTTCAGTCAATATAAAGTACAAAATATTGATATGGAATCTTACATCAGATCACCGTAAATCCTCATATACAAGTACATATATACATACATATATCCATCTTCCTACAATACAATGTTTATTTGTTGGCATGGATCACCTCCTTGGTCCATCCACTGACCACACAACAACAAAAAAGAGAGAAAGGGGGGAAAATGATAATAGTAATAATAATAGTAAGAATAGTAAAAGAAAAAGAAAATACACATACACATATGCTATTAAACTTATTTTAATTTTTATATTTCAAGAAGTTGTGCTCCTCACAAGAAGAGCTGAATCTTTTATGTCTCTACAGGCTGGCCCTCCTGGCCTTTTTGATGGTCTGACCAAATTAAATGTTCTTTTCAAATGGGGTAAACTATCTGCCATTCTTGATTAGGTGACAATGAGATATGGTCCTTTTTAAAGAGCAACCAACTTCTGCATTTCAGTGGCTCAACCACAAGATACTCAAACAAAACTGAATGGTGACTAATCAGTGGAAACCAATTAAATCAGAAGGGCTCATATCACTTCACACAGTTCTGATTTGGAAATATGTCTGCAGATTGGACTGTGATAGATTTAGGGAGTTTTAGATGATGATTATTTCCAAAACCTCTGAGGCTGCAAATTATTTCTATTTTATTTCTACCTCAGAATCCATGGAGAGCCTTCTGCACACGTAGATAAATGCAAAACTTGTAAAGACATTAAAACTTAGCAAGAAGTCAAGATAACTGCATTGATCTGTGCACCAGTGTTCCCTTTTCATGAACTATTGTTACCCACCAGCAGCAATAATGGCAGCAATCCATATTACACCAGTTTGTATGGTAATTACCAATTTTCCCATTAAATTTTAAATGCAGCTGAGCTTTGTAAACTAGGTCAAAATATTAGTAAATGTTCTCCTGAAACAGGCTCTAGTTGTGTGTAACCTGTGATGTGAAAGAACTGGGCTGTGCTCTTGGTTTTTTTGGGAGTTCTTCCTTGTTTCATTGAGGGTCTATGGTTGGGGAGTATCGTTTTCATTTATTGTTTCATAATGTGAGCATAATTGTTTCATAACCTGAAGCTCTATGAGACTGACTGTGATTAGGTGCTATACAAATAGACTTGACTCAGTGAAACCATGATATTTGAACGCTAGAGCAAAGGATACAAGGCAACCAGCATGTGCAGCATATGTGCACTAGTGAGGTTTAAAACCACACACTTACAGAGATGTAACAAGACAGAAAAATAAGAGAGGCTAGAGGCAGGTATGTGGTAATTCAAAGCCTGTGCAATATTTGAGACAAGGCTTTGTACGCCAACATGTGGAAGGTAATGTTTATACTTACTTTGCAAAGCAAATCATCCAAAGCAATTCGACATGAACTGTGTGTTCACCACATTCATACCATAGCTCATGCAGCATTTGCACAAAAATTGACCTAAAGGTTAAAGTACACTTACAGAAGGAAATCTGGACCATGACTGATATTGGGGGATACTACACTTTTTATTTATTAAAAAAATGTGGGTTAGGATTAATTAAACACTGATTTAACAAGGCAAGTTGACTAAAACCAATTATTTATTCACAGCAATGACTTAGGAGTGTAGTTGCAGGGGGGAAATGTGACACTGACTGTAGTTATGTCCATAAGAGTATTTTTTCTGTCTGCACCCAACTCACTTTCAGACTTTGCCAGGTGGCAGACAATTGTAGATATGACCCACCCTGTCCTGCCATAGTGAAAAGGAACGAATAAGGACAGGGACAGAGGGAGGAACCTGAAATGAAAGGCAGAGTACCATCTTCTCTTTGTCTTTAGCTCCCTCTGTCAAATATTTAATGAACTGCATTTAATCTGAAAGCAAAAAGTTACACTCACCTCACTTTCCTTTTCCGTGCGGCGTTCATTGCATATACAGTATGTTGTACACACACTTCTTCAGTGCAGGTCATAATGATGGCCCATCACTTTTCTCAATAACTATGACAAATCTCAACACACAAGGTTTTCCTCAGTTTGACCTCAGAGCTTTCTGAGGATTGAAATATTATATTTATTAGCAAATCTATATTAAAAGAGAGGTCCAGTTATCCATTTGATGTTTTTTATTATTTTATTTTATAAGGGACATCTTTGCACTTCATAGCAGCAGCATGGAGAAACCCAGCTCAAGTCACTAGGGGAGGTGTTGGCTCATGTGGGATGGATGCTGAAGGGTTAATGCTGGGAGAGAGTGCTCTTTTGAAATAATTTAACAGACTGAATAGTGAATGTGAATAGCATTTATTGGTCTTCACTGGATTCAATGTATTGTTGCTGTTGTGGATTTTGCTAAAGCTTCTTAATAAAAAAATAAGCTGTTATCAGATCAATAGTAAAAATCAATTTTGTTTTCTCAGAGCTCATCAAAAACGAACATTTGAAAGGGAATTTTCAAAGAGACTTTTTTCTGTTCGTCACCCTTAGGTCTGCACACGCCACTACCACTAGATGTCATTCAAATCATATGAATGCACACTTTCTCTGCTAATGTGTCATGCTCTCTGTTCAAATAATCTGGTTGGAAGGTGATATTTGTCCATGCGTTTTTTGAAGCTTAACTGAGTGCTGGATGCCAGGAGGGAAAGTTCATGGAAGGTTTTATGTTTGTTTGTTTTTTACCACCATAAACCTATTGTTTGAGGGAGGACACAGCAGAGACACAGAGGCACAGCATGACTGCTGGACCTCCCACCAGGACAACTGTGAAGATGAACACTCAAGGTCACAAGATTTGGAGATCTCTGGAGACCTCTGGAGACCTCTGGAGATCAAAGGAGGCAGGGAGGCCAGCTCGCTCCCCAAGGGGAAAGCAGTAATCTCACCAACAGTCTTCCGCCCCACCGCAGCGTCACATACAGAGAAATAGGGCAGATGGAGGCCCTGCCGGCCCTTGTGCAGGCATTGCCTCTGCTGGAGAGAGGGCATAAGAGATGTACAGGCGAGAGTTCATGAGCTCATGTAGCCAGAGCAAAACAAAAGGACTGAGTGGGGGTACATTACATTACATTACATTACATTACATTACGGCATTTAGCAGACGCTTTTGTCCAAAGCGACTTACAATAGGTACATTTTGTCAACAGTAGTCAAACCGACCGTATATCACAGTCTTCATCAGCTAAGCCTTCAATAGGAATAAGTAGCATTCGTAGAATCAGAGAGTTTTTCTTTTCTTTTCTTAAAGAGTAGAAGGGGAAGGAGATCCTTACATGATAGATATGTCAGTTCAAGTGGTGTCCAGGTGTAATCTGAAGAGATGGGTCTTCAGTCTCTGGCGAAAGATGGGTAACGATTCAGCCGTTCTGACAGAAGGGGGGAGCTCGTTCCTCCATTGTGGTGCCAGGGATGAGAAGAGTTGTAGCTTGGGATGAGCGACTTCTGAGTCCACATAGCGATGGAGGGGCTAGGGCGACCTGCAAGGGTAGAGGAGCGGAGCGAACGAGCCGGAGTTTGGGAGGGGTAGAGGCGGATAGAAATGTGCCTGTGAATCATGGGAGTGTATCACTTCTACAGCTGACTTTGCCTTCATAAATTGTTACATTGAACATGTCCTTTCTGCTTGGAGTTTGCATGTTTTTCCTGTGTTTGCGTGGGCCTCCTCTGGGTGCTGGAATAAGCGGGTAAAGAAAATGAATGAATGAATGATAAACATGGAATGTACTGCAACACTATGTGGGACTGTAAATGGGCTCAAGTTAAGCCATCAAAGAGTAGAGAACAGCGCATGATTATACAATTATATTTTACTGAAATTCTATCATCTTTTGAAACTTAGATATGAAAGTGCAACACATTTCAGAGGATTTATTAAGCTTGCTGGGAGGTAATAGGGTTTCTATTAGGGTTTCTGTAAGCTGTGTGTGATTTCTATGATCTTTTGTAACTTAGTTACAAAAGCACAGCAAAACGTGAAGCTTGCTACTATAGAACCTTCTGTTAGGGTTTTATTCTAGGTATCCCATGATTCATTATAAGCAGAAACTAATGTGACTAACCTAATTATAACGTTTGTGTTCATATTGGCACAACAGCATGATACGGTTTGTGTTTGAATTAATAATGTCTATATAATTTTCCACTTAACTAACTAATGGTAAAGAATATCCTTCAGAGTGTGATATATCTGATATATAGTTATGTTGTGCTGAAGTGTAGAGCACAGGTCACCTAATAAGCCTTGGGGGAAATGTTTATTTGTAAAAATGATGAGAAAAGGGGGTAAGGATGTTTCAGGCAGGAGAGTTTAGAGAGAAACCAGGCTGTATAGCCGGGAGAGGAGATGGGAGCAAAAGTAGTGGGAGTCATTCAAGTTGGCAAATGCCCAGAAGATGAGACAAGGCCATGTGTGTGAATGAGAAGGGCATACAGGGGTGTACCCATAGTGTGAAATACGGGAATACGGGTATACAATATACCATAATACCATAATACAGACTCCCTGATTAACCTGAGACCCCCATTTATAAAAGCCCCTCTGAATACTTTTCTTCTTACTTTGTTTTAAAGCTCACTATTTCCATATTGTGCATCCTGCATAAATGCTGTAAACTGTAGATGTGTAAACTGTTTATCTGTAAATCTATTGTTAATTTCCGCCATATTGTCTTTTTCACCATTTTGCGTTTTAAGAAAAACTGTTTGTTCGCTTCTTCTTCTTCAATGTTTGACTTTTTGCCTCCAAAATTTGCACACAGCACTATCAGACCAAGCTACACCAAGAATCCCCAATCGGTTTAACGACATGGCCACAATTAACTAACGAACTTGACCGGGAACATGGCTAAGCAGAAAAATGTCCGTAAGTCATTGACTGTGTCCAATCTAAGGCCGAATGGCAACGATAATAACCAAGTATCTCATAGACTTCCATTGTATTTATGTCGGCCACTGAAAACGTTCTAAATACTCATTATGGCACAGCGATCAACTGCATAATATTTCAAAATGACAACTTTCATAGTTTATGAGTTATATAATTCATTGATGTCAATGAGCGGTATCCACTTCCATGGTATACTTTGCAAGTTTTTAAGTGCTAACTATGAGATAAGTGTTTATTTTATTCTTCTTCTTCTTCTAAAAGTCATTTTCAGTAAGGCGTGTTGTGCTCGGACCCCTACAATCGCCGCTTGCAGTTATATTTTGTTGTATTATTTGCAATATGCTCTTTTGTTGCAATTATTACTTGTTGTAGTATTATCTGCATTACTGTCTATTCATTTTATTCTTATTCTCATACCCTATTCTTTGCTGCTGCAGTGACCTAATTTCCATGCGGGGATCATTTATCTTCCATCTAATCGTCTAATCTAATGTAATCTAATCTGATTCCCTGCTTCAATCCTGCTGTTCTAATTGTTCCTTTAATTATCATTAATCCTTGGGACAAGAAAAAACAAATGTAACCTGTCAAAAAGGCTCCAAAGAGCTAAACCTAAACTGTGTACTGGCCCTTTAAGGGAGCTGCTTTCCACCTGAGTTACTGATTGCATAGGTTTAATAGTAGCCTCCTGCATTCTCCTGAGAATCACCACACCATGCTTCTCTGCTTCAAACAATAGATCTCTGGGCTGCGTTTCCCAATAACAATCGATCTTAGTGGTTACGAAGGATTCCTACGAGCGATTTTAAGAAGATTCGTAGACTTAAAAGAAACATCGGATGACTTTGCGACATGCTTAAATAATAACAAGAACACAGGGTTTAGTTATCTGCATCAACAGCCACAAGTCACCCTTTTTGTGTATTATTTCCCTTTTTCCCCAGTTACCCCACTTCCTGAAGTTCATCACATCAATAATTAAAGTCATGCATTATGCCCTGAAAACTATAGCCTGCATTTTATATATATAAAAAACATTTTTTTTAGTTGATGTTTTTCACTCACTCACTTTTCATAAAATTTTATCATGGTTAGAGAGAATTTCGAAGCAGTGGGCACAGCGACTAATCTCACCCAGCACCAATCAGCCTCTCCTATGAATATCTCTCTACATTCTGCAAATTAAAATGTAGGAAATGGAGGTGAGACTAAAACACTGCTTCACTCAGAGTGGCCAGATGAGCACCAAGAAGAACAGAAGGAAGCATGCTCATTACCTGCTAACCCGTTAGAGCATAACCATAGAAACACTAGTTCACATCACTCTGAGCGTAGCTCTTAAAGGCCATGTCATCCGCCAGGACAGCGGTAAGCACAGGCTTGTTTTTAACTGTTCATTCCAAGCTAATGGTCAGAGCCTCTCTTCTTGGTGTACTTATTCGTTTCCACCAGCATTCTATAGCCATCAGTGGGGACATAAAGGCAATGTTTCACCAAGTCCCCCAACTACCATCTGATACTGTCCTGCTGAGGTTTATTTGGAGAGATATGCATCAGGAAAACCAACCCACCGCCTATGAATGGCAAGTTCTACCATTTGGCACCACCTGTAGTCCATGATGTGCCATCTATGCCCTCCAGAGCCATGTCTGTGAACATCCAGACAATGACAAGCAAGTCATAGACTCAATAAATAATGTCTTCTACGTTTGCAGAGCCGCCCCTCCATTCCTGAGGCAAGAGCCCTCCAAGACAAAGTGCAAAATCTTCTTGCCAAAGGGGGGATTGAAGTCCAACAGTGGGCTAGCAATGTCACAGAAGTTATCCAGCACCTTCCTTCCCAAGCAAGTTCAACTAGCAGTGAACTCTGGCTGTCACAAACTAGCACAGACCCTCACGAACCCACTCTAGGCCTAAGATGGAGTTGCTCAACAGATACCCTTGGATATAAACTCTGCCTATCTCATAGTGATGAGGCCCACAACTTGCGCTCTATCTACCGGACCTTTGCCAGTCAATATGACCCTCTTGGATACATCCTCCCATTTATCACCAGGGCCAAAGCCTGGACTGCCTATGGCAGACTGGGATGAACCAGACCATGTATTTTGCGATGCTTCACAACGAGCCTATGGAGCTGTCTTACTGTGTCCTGACTCCCTCCTTTGAGTTCTATATTCAGACTGGTTGGTTCTAATTAAGCTGTTTATTCTTTATTGCTAATTTTGATCCCCTTTATTTATTATCAGGGTAATATCTACAGACTGAGGTGAACTGCCTACCTGAAACTGAAGTCACTATATTCTCAGAAGAAAAAAAAAGGTACAGAGTTGTACCTTTTGTTGCTGGGACTGTACCTTTTTTCTGACAGTGTACCAATAATGATACTGTGGGGGTCCACCAGTATTTATTGTTTTAGTCAGCAGAAGATTTCCTGGAATCATTTCTATTAAATCTCTATAAATTGGTCATAAATGTCTACAAACATGTCTATGAAGTTTAATGCAGCTGGAGGAAAAGTTCACAGATACTGGCAAAGAGCTGCAAGGGGACTCCCCTTTTGCCACTTTGAAGCTCTGTGTGTCTGTTTAGAGAAAGCGATGATAGGCATAGTACTGAAAACACAGCCATCCCTTGACAGAGAGCTGCGACAATAGCCCACTCATGATGTGAGATAAAGCCTATCTCCCAGTGTAGAGGTGGGAGGAGTACGCACCGGCAGAGACTGCCCAGGGGACTCCCCTTGCTGCATATTGGGAAATCTATTTTATTTTTTATTTGTATCTTTCTTTCTTTCTTTCTTTCTTTCTTTGGTTGGTTGATTGATTGATTGATTGATTGATACACTTTATTGATCCCCAATGGGGAAATTCCTAGTGTCACCAGCAGCAGAACACAGATACATAATTCATAATTCAGTCCTGCTGCTCTCTCCCTCTATTATTCTGTCTTTCTCTTTCTCTCTATCTATCTACAGAAGCATCCCCTCTGCAGTTTCCCACACACTGCAGCCACATGCACACACAACAATTTTTGATTTTCCATAGAAAGGTGTGAGATGTTTATTAAGGTCTCTCTCTCTCTCTCTCTCTCTCTCTCTCTCTCTCTCTCTCTCTCTCT
>OMLI01087616.1:0-22899 GCA_900302605.1 Rondeletia loricata
TCGCCTACTTTTATTGTTTTGGAGACAGTGTTTGTTTGGTGGATCAGGTCGCTCTTGTAATTGAGATTTTACCTGTATAAATAAAGGTTTGAAATGAAATGAAATACGTTTTTCAGCCAAGGAACACCCTCTTGCCTGCCTTCCTACTTTACAGAGTATGTATGCGGTGTTAAGGGGTTCAGATCGGCGCGTGCTGCGCGCATACGGAGATCCTCTTCCGTGTTTTGGTACAGTTGTGTTCACACTTGAATCGCTCCGTCCCCGGAGACACCCGAAACGTTCCCCAGACCACCTTTTCAAGTGGTCCCGGGCACGGAACGGTGATCCGTTCCCGGGGACGGAACGCAGCGTTCACACTAATCAAATAATCCGGACTTTGGGGGCAATCGTCCTCGGAAACGGCCCCGGGACCCTAGTGTGGAAGCGCCCTCAGTGTCTTGCTCAAGGACACTTCAGCAGGGTGGATGCTTTCTGTCACGGGAGTGAACCTGTTCCTTCAGGTTGATGGAACGTCTCCCTTATCACTACACCACCCTGCTGCCCTTTCCTTGAGTGTCTGTGTATTGGAGCTTTCCTACCCTAAATCTATGAGTAATTCCCCCATTTGATAAATCTTCCCAAATCTCAGCTGGCTTTCCTCCTCTTCTAAACCACTTTGACCCAATTCTGCTCGCTTACTCACTCTGAAATGATTCATCCCTCTTCTGAACTCTATCCTGCCAGGATGCACAAGCTGATCAAGCTGTCAGTGGAACGGCGTTATGTGGACCTGACGGTGTCATTCGCTCCAGAAGCGGACGGAGACGAGGACCTCCCTGGTCCCCCCGTCAGGTACTACTTCAGCCGCGACGCAGACGGAGAGACGCCCTGACACCTTCCTAAACATCGTCCTCAAACCTCTTGTGTCCTTATTTCCCATATTTCATGTATACTGTTGTACCCCAGTAACCTGGGCCAGGGCCAGGGCCAAAGAGCTTTTCCTCATGATGTGGTCTGACAAGCGCAAAGCTCCTGGCCCCAGCACTAGCCCTCTATAACTTCATGGAGCAAGGAAGGCCAGTCCTGGTCCCAGTTCTTCTCGCCTCAGCCCTAGCCAGTGGACCACGAGGCGGCTCTTAAATGTGTACATATTTTCTCTCTGTTCAGTTTTCTACTCTGGTGAAATGCACAGCTCTGCCTGTGTCAATGCCTTAATTGATTAATAACCTTGTTCTGTTTGTGGCAGTGAGTCTCTGACTAAAAACGATGTTTACAGAAACCTGCATACTCCCCCAACACACAGCCCCATTTTTTTTCTTTTTTAACCAGGAAAGCCCTTAAAGGAGGGACTAAATGAGGGGGGTTAGGAGAGTTGGAGCAATAAATAAAGTGGATTTCTAGTTGGCAGGTATCACATCAACAGGGGCCTCCTTTCCTCAAAGTCCTGTCATTGGCTTTGAAAATGATTGGCAGCCACAGAATATGCCAGCTGTTGGGTCTCTCCCCTCTTAGAAACATGTCAAGCCAACATTTGTTGCATATTTTAGAGGTGCAACAGGTTAGTGGACAATGGCAGGACCACCAAAGATACTGATTATCATTGTGTCTGCACATGATTGTGCTCTTTATGACCACTTTGACTGCCTCATAAAACCATGTTTTTACCACAGGAGCTGGTTATTACCAAAACATTTAACACTAGGCAAGACCACCAACTAGACCTAGCTGGTATTCTTACCTATGTTGTTAAACATTTAGGTAATGGCTGGAAAGGAATCAGTTATCACATTTGGGTAAACAGTAGAACTGTACTTTAATAGACTGAGTGATGGCATGGGTTCAGTGGCTGCTCCACAGAAAAAGCCTTTGTCTTTTGACAG
Organism: Rondeletia loricata; assembly: GCA_900302605.1. Lineage (NCBI taxonomy): Eukaryota > Metazoa > Chordata > Actinopteri > Beryciformes > Rondeletiidae > Rondeletia > Rondeletia loricata. The sequence goes on from OMLI01087616.1 coordinate 1,860, forward strand.
ACATGAAGCATCTGTAGCGGCAACCAGGATCAAACTCCTATTGTTTTTCGTTTTTTAATCTGTTCACGGTTTATTTGTTGACTTTGTTTATGGATGTTTGTCCATGACGTATTTATTTACTTGTTAGTCATTTTTGTCACCATATTGGTTTTTTTGTGTCAAACTGAGCCTGTGTTGATGAGCTCTGTTGAGTCATGGTGCACTGGTTAATTGTTAATCAACAACGAACAAACGTCAACCTGGGTGCTTATCCAGTGGTCTAAATTGCCCCCCTCATATGTTCAAGTTGAAGGTTCCCAAAAGGGTCTTAGCATTGAGATAGTCTTCTTCATTGGCACTTACAGTGGCACTAAGATTATATTGGGGCTCAGATTGAATTGAAAAATTCACTTAGTTGTATTGAGGTTATTGAAATCCACCTGAAGATACAGTCCTCTGGCTAAAATATTCTCATCTTTCTTTTAAAATTGAGCTTCTGGTCTGTAGCCAGACAATTATGACTGAAGTCACAGAAAATTCTTCCTCTACCACATTTATTCCTTCCCCCAAAACCAGAGCTGGCCAATTTTGTTTTGCACAAAAAATGTCTATCATACTGACAATAGTTCTTGCGCAGTGAATGATGTCATAAATGTTAAAAAAAACAACAAGCAGTGTAATTATACGAGTGTGATGATAATGATGTATGTTCTTGTTGTGACAGACAACTCAACCAATGGTCCAATAAAATTTGAGTTTTCAGGATGTCCTCAAGACCAAAGCTGCTGTGAGTCCTTGTTTAAAAACACCAAAAGCTTACAAAATGGAGCAAAACCCAAGCCAGCTGTCAAATAAAAAAAAGAGCACACACCCATCTCAGATATTTTAATTTATTGACAGCATAGGATATCATCATACACAAAATATTATCTTTTATGACAGGAGTATCATAGCACATTAAAATCATCCATTTGTTTTACGATAATAATTTAGAATTTTTGACAAAGTAAACTGGGGAACAGAAGTATAAATAAAATCCATACCCATATTTAACTCATTCACAGCTCATAGTGCAGTCACAGTATATGACTACGCTTATTTCATCTATTCATTACTTTCAATGTAGTGGTTAAAAATATATAAATTTTAGTGTGGAAGCAAATTCATATTTGCATTTACTCTAAAACAATTATTTCTATTTACATTATTTTCTGGACCTCAAGCAATAACTGCAAGGTATTTAATTTCTGTCTCAAATATAAAACATACAAGAATGCTGAAAGTTATATGTCTAGGTCCTGCAAGTTGCCCCAGCTGGGTCCCACCTTGACTTTGGCCTTTAGCTTTACATACAGTTTTACTGCTGACTCCATCTCCCTCTTGACTATCTGAGCAACCTGACAGAGAGGGGGGTAGACAGATGGAAAGAAAAACAGTGATGAGTATTTTCAGTCTTTTCCAAACAGTTTTGCCTTGTTTCCCCACTTGTGTTAAAGAATGTGTAGGGAAGACACTGTGCATTGTTTTGTGTAAGTTTGACAGATTAAAGGGAAAATCCATCTTCACATTTGGTGTCGGGTTCATTGTTAATTGAGCAACTCCAGAAAATGTCTGTTCATAACATCACACACTGTCATGGCTCTAGTTTTTCGCCTTAGGAGAGACTTATCCATGTACTTAAATTATGACTAACCTGTCTGTGGGCATAGAAATAACAAAAGGGGATTCTGTGTAGGGTGGATTTTCCCTTCAAGCATTCATCAGTTTCTCAAATCCTAATGAAGACTTTCACATTGTAACTTTAAAGACCTAATCAGCATACTATCAGTACGCAAACGTATTCGCAAGATGTGGCTCAGGAGCTAAGGTTCCAGGGAATATCTCTCATACCTGTATGAGGTCTTCCTCTGTGGTTTCATAGATCAGCTCATCGTGCAGCTGCAGGACAAAGTAGGCTCCTCTCAGATGAGATGTCCCAACCCTGCGGTGATGACTGACTTTATGGTGGACACCGTTAAGACATAATCAGACATGAATGATGATGCATGCATTGAAATGATAAGAGTGGGTAACTTGGTGTGCATGTGGTGCTGAATTCAGGACAGAAGGTAAAGTTCTGTGTGTTTCACCTGAGTGTGTGTGCTGGTGTGACACTGGAGCTGTAGGGTAGGTTTCTCGTAGTCGTTTCTGGATGTTGACGGTGGCAAGTTTAACGATATCTGCTGCTGAACCCTGTACAGTTGTGTTCACTGCCTGGCGCTCTGCCTGAGAGAGACGGAGCAGCACAGAGGCAGAGAATGAAAAATCATGCGAGAGTTTGATACCACATGTTGCATATAAATTGATGACAAGCACACTTACATGTGATCTGGCATGCGTGCTGGTGTGAGTGATCCCTGGCAGGTATCTCCTACGGCCCAGCAGAGTCTGAACGTAGCCCGTCTTTACGCAGCTCTTCACCGTCTCTCTAAGAAAAGTATGGATCCCTGAAACACAAGACAGGACATGACTGATGTTTCTGAGTTGCAAAATATAATGTTGAATATGCACATTCAATGGTCTTAAGTATTTCTGTTTCAAGTATTGTGGAAGTACTCTTCTGGGAAGTTTATTTATTCACAATTTTGAGACGTCACCCCATGATACCAGATACCTGATGAAGGTCGCATGACCGAAATATTGAATTTTTTACAACCCCATGTGGCAAGGAAAATGTAAACAACCTGAAAAATTTCAAAGAACTGTTAACTATTATGAAATATTGCGCTTTTTGTGTAATTGGGATTCTAGAGAATATGGAAATACTGCCGCCACCACACATGCACACAAACAAACAGTAATATACCAGGGACCAGGAAGTAATGAGTAGGACAAATGAATAACAGTATTAAACAGCTGTGTGTACCTCTGTATCTGGCCTTGAAACTCTGTATGTAGCAGGCTGCGTCGTTCTCTTCTACTCCCATTTGCTCCCCCAAAGACTTGGCTCCCATCCCGTAGATAATGCCATAGCAAATCTGCAGACACAAAAACACAAACATCAGGTTAGTTGGGTGCAGATCATGTAGAATAACTAATTTACCAATGAGAATGCACGCGTGTCCATGTTATTGTCTCTTTCCATCCTAGTTCTACCTGTTTTGCCTGTTGTCTGAGGCTGTCGTTCACAGTCTCTGGGTCGATGTTCTTCCACTCAGCGGCGATACAGCGGAACACATCTGCTCCTCCATTCAGCACCTGGCACACACACAAGGTTCACCATTTCTTTATTCGTTTATTGAGCAGATGTCTTCACAGTTCATTCGAAATCATTTATATGATGTTTCCTAGCAATTTACTGTGTTTGTCAAAGCCTCTGACCTGCAGGAGGCGTTGATCCTTGGAGAGGTGAGCCAACACTCTCAACTCCAACTGGGAATAATCAGCTGCTAATATCATCCCACCTACAGTACAGTGGCGAGAGAGGGTCAGAGCAGGGGAAGACAAGGCTAACGTAGAACAGTTTGAGACAAACACACTTGCATGCATAAAGGCGAGCACACACACACACACAAACACACAACTAAATTAGTAACCTGAAAAAGGTATGAAGGCGTGTCTCATGCTGACAGAGAAGGCCAGGCCTCTTTCTGGACTGCCAGCTGGAACTGAAGGCACCACAGAGCGCCGCCTCCTGCTGTGACAAAATAATTAGAGCATTATTACTATCCTGTTTTAGCTTTCCCAGTGACTATTAGTTCGTCTATCAATTGTTTATTATTGTTTATTGTTTTATTAGGATCCCCATTAGCTAGCAAATTAATGACAGCTAGTCTTCCTGGGGTCCTTTCAACCCACTGCCAACAGAAAACTGATGGAACTGAGTACATTCACACACACACACACACATAGCAGCTTGCACATTGTGCACTGATGAGATTTTTTTTTTTTGCACTGTACAGATCTTTTGACTGTTTCCAGCCTTATTGATAACAAGATATAGTGTTTACATGTGGCAACTCAAAAACAGAATACTTGAATATCTCAGATAATATTGGATAATATTTATGTGCACGTAAACACACTGTTTCTAAAGCTATTGGGTGGAATCCAAAATGTGTCACGGGCCTGCAGGTCCCCATGTGGAAGCATGCTTTAATGAGCCTGAGTGCCAAGGTGAAACTAAATTGACTTAATTTGGGTCTCAGGCTGAAACAACCAGAATGAAAGCTATGAGTGAGGAACCTATGATTAGAACAGCCATTCTTATACATTCTATAGCTGGGATAATTTCTAGTGAATTAAAATAGGGAAATGAAATGATGTCTAATTTTGCTGAACACCCTGGAGGGCCGAGAACCACTGAAGCCTGTAGAAGCAGGCTCAGTTACCTCCTATGCGATCGGTTCCATCCAATGAAGCGTTGACCTACCCTGGCTTGGTGGCAGTGTGGCGGCCATCTTGCGAAGGTGGGCTCTCCCCCACCACCGTGGGCATGTCAATCTCAAAGTCTTTGGGGACGTTCTGGATGTTGGGCTCTGTGAAGCTCACTCTACCTGACAACAGAATGTGCTGGGTGACTGCATGCTTTACAGGTAAATACATTAAAAAAACGTAATATGAGGCGTGTTGCATAGTTGTATGAAAACTGCAATGATATTTAGATGCAGTAATGTGTGTGTGTGTGTGTGTGTTGGGTACCTGTGGCTGTGTGCGTCTGGGCGATGGGATGTATTCTGTCCATGGCCAGTGAAGGGTGGTGCTGCTTCTCTCTCTGCAGGGGGAACACCACTTTAGTCATGGCGTTAGTGATCCGCCTCCACTCCAGAATCACACCTGGCAACGGGTGCAGAGGGCGAAGCTTCTCCAGAACATCCTGATGACATCATTGCAATTCAGTTTAAACATGACAGACGTCGTATCTCCCAAATATCACCTTTCACCTACTGCTTCACCCCTAATGGCATAACAACAGTATAATGATTTCGCTGTGGTTTGTGTCAGGGTCAAGAACTTTGTGTATAGTAAGAAGCGGTTTCACCTTGGTAGTGCTGAACTGCTTTCCAAGCCGAATTTTTCCACCCCCTCTCCTGGTGTAGCCCAGGGTCTTCTTACTTTTCGGTCCACCCACATCACCATTTGGAGGCAGGTGGAGCTCCAAGAACAGCACCTACATCATGCGCGCGCACATACACACACAGGTTTGTAGATTTGTGATATCTACACATCATTTTTTTATCTCCTCTGTGAAAAGCTCTTGCTTTGCATTATTGTCCCTTCCATTTTTGCTTTACTAGGCAATTATAGGACTCAGACATTCTGTGCAGTTGCACTTATTGTAAATTAGCTAAATGCCCAAATATTGTTATCTATCGTTAGCTACAGGGTTCCCACGGGCCTTGAAAATCCTTGGAATGAAATGAAATGAATGGATGGGCTTGAAAGTACTTTTTAATTACAATATAGCACCCAGATTCACCAGTATGCCTCAGCTCTCTGGATCAACACTTCCCATCCCGAGGAAAACCCTGTGATGGAGATCTGCTGTTTTAAAATGAAGGATTTCATCAGGATTTCTTGACTTGACAAGATCAGAAGTAAAAAATGAGTCTGTATGATGTCTAATTCTGACCAATGTCATGTCTTACCCCAAAACATCCCAATTATGAGTCCTTGAATTTCACCAAACGGGGCCTTGAAAGTAAATGAAAAGTCCTTGAATTTGATGTCCAAGTGAGTGTGGGAACCCTGTATCTAGTACTGCAGTCAGGGAGCTGGGAGAGAGAAGAGAGGTGTCAGACCTGTGCTATGTCGTCGATGCTGGTGAGGGAGAAGCTGTGTCCTGCCAGGTTGTAAGCCTGCGATTCCAAGGCCGTGAGTTTGGCTTGCATCACGTGTTTCTGTCTCTCAGACTCCTCAACGCTGAATCCCATTCCATTCAATTCCAACAGAGCCAGACATATCTGGGAGGGCATCTCCATGCGCCTGAATAAATCTGACACACGCACACAACAATGCTAAGATCACCTATGTTTACCACAGTTCCCGCCACTGCTGAAATAATGTACGAATGTCTGTTAGAAGATGCGTTCTATACCAAGCATTCCATCTTTCTCTAGCAGGACAGTGAGATGGTTCATGGTGGCGTGTAGTAGCACACTCTTGGTAGCTGCCCGAACACGGGGACAGTGTGCATGTGTAGTCCCAAGTCCCTCCAGCAGAGGTAATTCTTCAGGACAGTAGACCGTCACCATGTTGGCTACAGTTCTCTCCTCACTCCCCGGGTCCACCAGCCAGCATGCCACCTATGGTACGCATTCAAAACACACAGTCACGTTGCTGCAGGACCGAACACAGAAAGAGGAGCTGAGCATGTGTTTACAAATGGTGAGTGGGCATTCTAAGTTTGTATCTAACAATTTCTCAAAGTAATGGTTCTTTGGAAAAACTAAAAAGTGACCCGAAATGTTTTGTCAATTTCAATTGTGTGGTTCTCTTTCAATTAAAATCCCACGTAGACAACTTGATCAAGATGATCAGGGTGTGAGTTTCTATATATCTGCATGTGTATGTACAGTGTGCACACAGTATTTATCTGTGCTCTCACCTTGGGGTCCTCACAGCTTCCCTCCAAGCTGATGCCACAGCTCAGTACTAGCGTCTTGTACACCTGGATGATGTCATAAGTGACAACCACACCCCCTGCATGACCAACCAATGGCCTGCTCAGACGGGCCTTCACCTGTCCCAGTCTCTCACTCACTGGCAAATCAGCATCCAGCGGAGGAGGGGCCAGACTAGAGCTCAGACCTGTGGGGTAACAGACAGGCTGAACGAAGGGAACACTTTTGGGGTGTGTTTGTTTATGCGTGCATGTCCATACCTGTGCTCTGCTCTTGTTGCAGTGATATGTAGTATGCATCTCTGGCTCCCCAGCAGACAGACAGTCCAATCAGCACCAGTCCGTCACTTCCCCTCACCGGAAAACCATCAGCGCTGTGGGGCATCTGATGAGCTGCTGACACTGCACAGATAACACATGCCTGGATGAGGGGACTGCATTCAGCATACGCTATGTATGCTGTTTGAGGTATAATACTTATTTGACCCGTTACATATTTACAGTTAAGAAGGTAAAACTCAGATGCAAAGAGAAAGATGGTGACCTATCTGCAGCATATACCGTTTGATAGATGTTGACAGACTCAGGGTTAGTGCTTAGCATCAATTTATCTCACGTAAGTTGATGTCACTTGAGCACATTTGTACAAGTGTTATTTACCTCTCTTGTGTTTCTCTCCTATTCCTCCCTCAAGCTGCTCTGCGTGTTCCCGCCTCTCACAGGCCAGAGCCAGGGAGTACCGCTCTTTTGTTTTCCACTCGTTTATGAAAGTGTGGAAGAGGCGCCTGTCACTTGCCACGTCTATGATGGAGAAGGTCCCAGAGTTGCTGGAACAGAGCGATGCATTCTGGGACAGCTGAAGGGTGAAGCCTTCATCAGTCAGGGGTGAGTCCAAATCAGAGTGAGGCTCCGGCTTGGGTGAGAATGGAGGGGCACAATTTCGGGGAAGACTGGGGTTCAGGCCAGTGTGTAGCAGGGGTTTGGTTTGTGTGTGTGAGTGTGGAACAGAGTTTGGGTTTGCTTTGAAGTGTGGCTCAGACACTGGCAGAGTCTTTGGTTCCTGTCCCAGCTGTCGTTTGTGGTTGAGATGTGATGTGGATTTAGGCTGCTTATCGTCAGAATTAGGCTCTGATAGATGAGCAGGTTTGAGATGATTACTGGGTTTTGGGCAGGATTTAGGACATTTGGGGACTGCTGGTTGGCCTTGGAGGAGGGCTGAGGGAGTCGACTGGTTGAGTGGCTGGGCAGTGAGAGGCGATTGGACAGAGGAGGTGGTCAGTTTTACTCTGGGCGTGACAGGTGCCGTGTCCTGAGTAGGGGGAATAAGGTCACCGGCAGAGCCTGGTCTCTCCCCTGCTCTCTCTCGGCTGGTATCGTCCACAGTCTCTCGTCTTGAGGGTTGTTTCTCTCGAGAATCACTCTCACCAGCAGCAGACTGCATATTCAGCCTTGCCCTCTTTCTGTCCACCTGCATCGAGGGCGGAGGTATTTCTGGAACATCCACTTTGTTTCCAGCAGCAGTATGTGCGCGAGTGCCTGTGAGGCCCGTTGTAATGTGTTGTGAGGGCTGGTCAGACATACTAGGCCAGCGGTCAAAGATGTCTTGTAGTCCAGGGCTGCAGTTAAGAGAGCTTTCGGGTGCGTTTTGGACATCTGGATGTTTGAAAACAGCATTATCAGACAAAACGACATTAATTTCCTCTTTCTTTTCCCTCGCTTCCTTTCTTGCCGTCTCTACCTCTTGCCCATTTTCACCCTCTTCATTTATCCTTACTTCTCTCTCGCCTGATCTCCCTGTGCTTTCCCCTCCCTCCTCTAAGCTTAAGTTTACTGGTTTGTTGTTGTTTGGTGCTTTAGTGCATTGTTTAACTTTGTTTGTATGGCCTTGATTATTGTTGGCTTTGTCCTTGTGGTACTGCTTTTGAGTAATGATGTGGTCGGGTTTTGATGGCTCTGTCTGACCAAGCTTAGGTTGTGAATTTGATACTTGTTGCTCTGTCAGAAAATGGTCTGTGTTGGGTTGCTGAGCTTCACCATAGCTGGGATCTTGTTCTTTTTGTGTTTTCTGTGTGTGTCTGAGCAAGCTCCGCCTCTCCAGGAAGTGCTCACCCACCAATAGAGAGTCGCCCCATTCTGACAGGTTGAAGGAAGACTCGCCCCATTGGATAGCCTCCTGCTTTTCTGCCTCCTGGTTGGCTAGAAGCTCACTGTGCCGTCGCTCTTGGGTTGATGGAAGGTGGCAATTGTCGCTGATCTCCTGGCTAACCGATTCCTCTTCCTCTGATTGGTCAGGATCCTGGTGTGGGCTCAGACCAGCCAGCAGAGAGCTGTCATACAGGCTATCAAACAGGAAGCTACTGCTTCTGTTAAGACTCTCTGAAGCAGCCTGATTGGCACAGAGGGCCTCATCATCATCACCTTCTTCTTCATCTTTATCTTCATCCATGTTACCACCACCACCTGGTCTAGGAGAGGTCTGTGAAAACAAGATTATAGCCTTTGAATTTGAAGAATCAGAATATATGAATGCATTCGATGTTTGCAATCAATACATAATGTGCTCTTTCTGCAATCTACAATCAACTATAAACAAACTTTTGATGACTATAGTATACAACCACATTCTTTGAGCAAGGTATCATAAGCCATTCAGATAACCATGTGTTCAGTTGTGTGTGTCATTTTGGTCGCTCACCTGGTGGCTGGTGTTCAGGATATGCTCCATCTGGCTATCTGTGAGAGAAATATTGAATCTGGGACATGTGTTGTCGGGGGAGGCGCAGGCACCAGGCCCGTTTCTTCCCCCATGTGTGTTCTCCTCCAGCTCTACATCTGCTTCTTCCATTTCCTCCTCTCTTATCTGATCTGTTTCCCCCCGCTCATTCATACCTCCTTCACTCCCATCTCTGTGTTTGTACGTCTGTTGAACAATGATTCTTTCCGTCTGAGTGTCCAATTCAAAGCTGTCACCAAAACCTTCCTCTTCCTCTTTATCACCTCCCTCAACTTCTTCATCTCTCTCGTCTCCTGCGTACAGCTCAGGAGATGAAAACGTATCCACCTCTCGTCCCTCTATCCTCCTTCGCTTGGCCTCAGGAGAAAATGAGGGAGCTGGGGCAGGAGAGATAGGTTGAGACAGCGGGACAGGACAATCTAATGTGTCTGCATTTTGGGGACCAGGCAAGGTGGGAAGAGTTTCTTGCGCAGGGACAGGAGCAGGAAAAGTAGTAGGGGCTGAGTTTTGGACTGGGGAAACTACTGTGGGATTTAAAGAGTGCAATGTCTGCACGGTCTCCACCTTTTCTTGCATGCTTTTGTCAGTTTGTATGGAGTGGAGCACTCTGCTTAGGGCTCTGGAGTGCTTCAGTCTACCTGGCTGCACAGGTGATGCACCAGGCCCTGTGGTACCATCCCCTTTTAATGTCCTTGTGGAAACACAGTGTGGTTCCTCTGCGCAGGATATTGGGGCTCTGAACCGAGGAGGAGGCATGGGGGAAGGAGAGGGTTGAGGAAGTGCCGGGGGTCGAGACAGGGGGCTGGATACTATTTCAGCTAATTCCTGTGTCAGGCTCCTTTCAGGAACAGAACCATTTGTTTCATGACCCTCTGGTCTGGCTGAGACTACCCCTTCACTTGTCTTCCCCTCTTCCTGCTCTGCTTTTTTGCTCTCCTCCCCTCCTTGTTCTAACCGCTTTTCTGTTCCTCTTTCCTCATCTGGATTTTCTGTATCATTTGCTGTGGCCATTTTTTTATTTCTCTCCTCTTTCAGCTTTGCTTCTGTCCCTCTCTCAATTGGACCTTCATTACCTGATCGTCTTCTTTCTGTCCCATCCCTGTCTTCCTTTATTTTCTCCTCCACTTTCCTCTTTACTTCCCTCCCTTCAAGCTCGCTCTTCTCTTGCTCTCTCTTGGCTTCTTCTACCTGTATGCCTTTCTCCCCTTTCCTTTCTCCCATTCCCTTGTCAGCCATTCCTTTCTCACTTTTACATTCTTCCTTAATCTCCTCTATATGCCTGTCAACATCTCTACTCTTGCTTTTCTTGAACCCGTCTTGCTGGTTTCTAGAGTTGTGTCTCTGTGTTTCATGTGAGCCGTTTGATGAGCTGGATGAGGTGTAACGGTCATCAGGGATGTTGGTGGCGGGGGCCCCAGGAGGGAGCGTCCCCGGATCCCACTGAACTCCTAACTGGGCCAGGTCTTCCTGGAGGAGGAGCCTTGCTTCAGACACTATCTCAATGGCTGCTTCCTGTTCCGTCAGGGCCCGCCCTCCACTGACCCAGACACAGCGCAGGCTCCGCCTCTCAGCCGCCTCCACCTCACTCTCATCCACCGCACGTTTAGAGCTGAGGAAGATATAGACAGTACACCATTAGCTTCTTGTCCACGGTCATGCTCAAGGCAGGTGGGCCAGTGCTTAACAGTCCCACATACGCAAGCCTAGGCTTCAGTGGGGTTTACCTTGGGCTTTTGCGTGCTAATACTTCAGGCTTCTGGTTTCTTTCTACCTCCTTGACTTTTTTGAACTAAAGGAGGTTTGGTGCATGTTTATAGCGGATAGGTGGAATTTTATATGGATGATCAGCTGGTTAGTTGTGCGCCGTCTGTGCCTTTCCTCTTGATATACGTTTTATTCTAAGTGGGATAAAGGGCATAGCATTCAATTACAACTTATTTTTTCATCAGAGGAAGCAATGTCTTGTGATTGTGTGTAAGCTGATAGTGGAAACAAACCAAAGCTTACATTAGAGGCTAAGTGCTGTGCTATATGCTCCCCTCAGCTGCTGGCCCTTGATTCGCAGCCTTTCTCTTGACAAGGGACTAATATTAACATTCCTTGTTATCGTTCTCCTAATATGCTTCTCTTTCTCTTACACACACGCACGCACGCACGCACACGCACACGCACACACACACACACACCTACCTCTTAAATGGAACAGCTTTCCTCAGGGCTTTCTCCACCTCAGATACAGTAGCCCTGGCTAGTTCGGCGACAGTACAGAGACCTTGTGCATAGATTGCTCTGGCTCGCGTTGCGTTCAAGAGAGACACCCTGACCAGGTCGACCAGCTCCCTCTGGACTCCAAAGCTCAGCCTGGTCTGGTACTGGGACAACAGCAGCTCCATGGTGTGCCAGCCCAGACGCTTACAGAACACTGTTACCATACCTAACGGATGGCAGAGAGTGTGTAACCCAAGGTCTGTGTGTTTGTGTTAGCTGCACAACTGTGTATGTGAATTACAGTCATTAAATCACTTCATAAAAATCTGTAGACTTGCTTTTGAGTAATGACCTTTTATGAACTGTTCTTGACCTCACTTTTTATGTGTTGCTTTTATGTTCTTACTTTTTGTTCCATTGCTTTTTAATTGTACTATTATGTTATCTTCTTTTTGTTTACATTATTTAATCCTTTGTAAAGCATTTTATAACTGTTTTGAAAATGTATTATTATTATTATTATGGCTGACAGGCTCAAACCCAGATAAACTTGCTTTGAGTCACGTTTGACTTAAACACACACTCGTACTCACACTTGGAACACACAAACACACACACACAAACTGACAAACATAAACACTCTCAAACTAATACTCATTCAAATTGACATTCACACAATCAGAACTCATATTTACACACTCAAAATCACACTCACAATTAAGGCAAATTAAGAATACTGGTGCAGGTACTCATTTGTGACAGATATACAGATATATACTGTACAGCTCTTGCATGTACAGTTTGGCTAAATCTGTAAGCAGGATATGAATGTCTGCCTATGTATACAGCATTCCGGTATAGCCTGCCAACTTGGCTTTGCCATACTTTTGCTGAACAGTAAACAATATAAACAGTTCAGTGCAAAGCACTGCGGATTAAGCAGAAATTCAAACTCTCTAGAGTGCAATGTGTTATGTGCTGTCTAGGCCCAGGAGACTCTGATGTGCACTGTGCGCCAAAATTCACACCCAAACACTCTTGAGCATGTACCTGCATATGTAGAAGCAGACTGCTGAAGAGACTGTAATTGCCCACGACTGCAGTTGTATTTGGATGCTAACGCTCCTAAAGGCACCTCATTCACCAGGTCCTGTAGTACAAGAGTGGTGAAGAACCTGTGAAGAGATAATGAAGAGAAGATGTGAGGGGCAAAAAGGTACCATCTGATCAAAATATTATTTATAACTATAGTATTTATCAGTTGTTTCACTTAGACAAGTTGCTTGAGAGGTTCATTTTTGGGTCTTTCTTTCCTGAATCACCTCTCGTCCCCAGGCCACCATGTTAGGCATTTAGGCACAATTGTCTGTATAGTATAGTGTAGTCAGCGCACTGAGCAGTAACTATGAATTCTTGGGGTATGGCATTAGGATAACTTTTTTTGAAGTATGTAACCGGATTACAATTACATTTTGGATTACTTAATGAATTGTCAATGACTCTCTAGAAGTTGAACAACAGAAAGCTACATGTGATGGACTACTAGCCAATACTATGTTGTATATATAGTGTGTGTAATTTATATAAATATGTGCAGTACCGTTTATGAATAGCCATCTGTCTACGCTGCTTTTCAGTCTTGGCGACAACTTTGCCACTGACGGACCGTGCGAGAAAGCCTTCCTGGACGCCCACCAGCTCTGCTACTCTCTTCATAGATGATGAGAGCTGCTCCCATAGACAGAAGAACTGGTACCAATCTATGGTAGTCCACTCCGCGTACACTGGGGTGATCTGTGGAGAGTTGGGACATAACATTGGAACCAGATACTGAGTATACTTGTGTTACTACGCGTGTGAGGGCTGGTGTGAGGTTTGGAAGTTTGAAGAGGGGACTTTTTTGATGAAGTGAGGATGCTTTGGTTGGTCCTCTCTTTGAAAAGGGGGTATTTAAGTTTAGGGTTAGAATTAGGATTTGGTTATGGTTAGGCATGTGTTAGTGAGGGTTAAGGTTAGGGGATGAATGTAGTCAACAGAAACTCTTCGCACATATAGTAATACAAGATATGTGTGTGTGTGTGCGTGTGTGTGTGTGTACCAGATAGAGAGTGTGCAAGTCGTTTTCCAGTACAAAGCCCTTCATAGCCCGCTGGAGATCTGCAAATATTCCCAGAGCCTCAGGAGGGGAGAGGGAGGAGGAGAGGGTGGCAGCTCCGAGTTGGGTAGGACAGTATCGCTCCTCTGGACATGATGAGACAGGAGGGGATATACCGTGGTTACTGTACTGGCAAAGTGAAGTGAAACTGAATCTTTTGGCGCTAAACTCCATAAGTATTCTGAGGCACAGAACATTGATTTTTTTGCTTTCTTTCACTAGCAATTTACTTGCTGAATTGTAAGAACACATTTGTAAAATATCAGTTGTTACTGAAGGTCAATTTTTTTCACATTTAATTGATATCAGATAAGGGATGACTCGAAGATATAAGAAGACAGCAATACCTTGTCCGTCTTTCTGGATACTGATAAATTCATTCTCCATCAGCCACTCAACACAGGCCTCAATGGCCCCCTTGTTGGTCTCTGCATCTGATCCCTTCTTCACACCACTCTTAGATGGATTGTGGTCACATTTCACGCTGGTAGCCAATAGTGTGCACGAAGCATACAACCGCACATCCTGTGGAGTGCTGGCTACACCTCCAACAATGATCTGTAAGTTGGGGTGACAAGTGTATTAGGGATGTGAAATGGAAGAAAACACATATAGAGTTTATGGGGCGGCAACTGGTTTAGTCACTGAGGTAAACTAACCTGACCACAAATCAATGGCCTCAAAAGTGTGAAGCAGCTGCTCTTTATGGAGGTATTAGTCATAGTCTTCTCACAGTCTTATAAGTAATTTCCCTGGGTGCCAGGTTAGGTTAGCAAGTGTGAATAACTAGAGGTCAATGGTGAAGGGCTATCATACCTCCAAGATGGCTCGCAGCATGCTAGTGGTGACGCCTTCTCCCTCCCTTTTCACCAGGCAGCTGCTGATTGGCTGCAGAATACCCTGAATGAGACTAATACCTTTCTGACGCTCTGCCTCCTTACACACCAGCACACTTTCCCCTGACAGAGGAAGAACAAAAACAAATGTGAGACAAAAGGAGAGTGTGTATTTTTAAACCCACTCTTCAATTAATATGTGCTCAATTAATTAAAACTGAACACACTCATTTTCCCAAGACTTTCAGATGTGGCTCCTGCCTGACTAATCTTCAAATCATACGGCTACGGCCAGTAAGGGAGTAAAAATTACAAATGAGTGCTGGCCAAGTTTTTTTTTTTACTGCCAACTAGAATAACATTGAACAAGCAATAATCCAATCCTTTCCCTTCTCTTTTTCTCTCCTGACTTCTCCCTTTGCCATTCCCTCTCCTCCCTCCTTGCCTGTAGTGTCCACTCCCTTTCTTCCTGCTCGTCCAGACATCTGTTTGTATGTGAGCGGGTCCAACAGGTGTCCATTGAATGTAGGGGTTCGAATGATGACCCTGCGGGCTGGGAGATTAACCCCTGAGGAGAGGGTGGAGGTGGCAGCCAGGACCCTGACCATGCACTGACGAAAAGCTCCCTCCAACACGTCCCGCTCATCAAATGTCAGGCCTAGAGAGACAACATGACACAGAGACAAGCTTTACCTGGAGAGCACATTGGAATAAAAAGCACTCAGTTTGTTGTGATTAAAGGATTGTGTGGGTGTGTTCACCTGCATGGTGGAAGGCCACCCCCCATGGCACAGTACGCTGCAGGATGGGGTCCAACCCGGCCGGAGTGCGTCTCAACTGGGCTATCACATCCACTAGTCCCTCCTGATCCAGACGCACCGCCTGGGGCTCCGCTTCGCCCTGACGTTCTAAAAGGATGAGACCAGAATCAAGACTTAACAGATCATTCCTGGTACTTTTTCATGTTATACAAGAATCAGTTGAAACTGGAATGCATGGTTTGGTTCTCTGGTAGTAGCCGCACATATATCAGCAAATATGTAGCCACTGCTAAAAGAAATACTGTATGCTAAAAAAAAAGAAAAATGCCAAATGAATAGAAATCATGGGGGCAACTGTAACAGCTTTCATATTTTGGTCAAAATCCTTGTCATTTTGTACGATTAAAAATGACCAGAAAACCAAACAATGGGATATGTGCTAACACTAAGCGATTTTATGGTGATATTTGAAATCAAGTACCAGTATGTCTGAGGTTGTAGAATTCTCTAGCGATGCCGTCTGCCAGTTTCTCACACCAGTTCTTTGAGGGGCAGAACAACAGCACAGAGTGGCCCTCTCTCACCGTCTCATAACACAAGCTCACGATGTGGTCATCATCTCCCTTTATGTAAGTGCACGCCCGCGCGCACACACACACACACACACACACAGCACAGCACCGCACATGATCATATATCACTTGTAATGAGAAAGTATACATCAATCGTGATATGTTAACACATTGTATAATCTCTGGACAATACTCATCATCTCAATTACCTTAACATGGAGTGCAGGTGTGAACTGCCGAACCAGGGAGAGGCTGTTGTCGTAGATGTTGCTGCCCACCTTGAGATGCTCCTGCAGGGGTACAGGTCTGTAGTCTGTCTGGTAGAGCTCCGCACCCAGCCAACCAGCCAGGAGGGAGAGGTTAGGCAAGGTGGCGCTCATACCTATTATCTGTACACCCTCGGAAAGGGACCTGTGTAAAGAGACGTACGCACATACACATAAACACACATGCAGCATCAGAATACGGTTTTTGAACACTGTATGTCAGTACGCGCTGTGACACAAAGACAAAGGTAGGCAGACAAACTGACCCTGTGGTGTTCTGCTTCTGGGCGATGTAGCGTATTTTGGTTAAGAGCAGTTCCAGTAGGTATCCTCTTCCAGAATCACCAACCATATGCAACTCATCCACCACCACCATACCTACTTACGCAAAATTATCACACACAGTGAAATGGTATGCCACACGCAACCAACATTATATGTATTGCTAAAAACACACAGTTATTGGTGTATCACAAAAACATTCAGACTCCCATTACACAGGCGCATTACCTAGTAGGCCCATACTGTCTTCTTCGATGAGTCTGTTAATGAGAGAATTGGCTTTTTCTATTGTGCACACAGCCACATCCAGAGCAGTGAACCCTCCTGGAGCCGAGGTGCTTCCCATATATCCCTCCACGCGAACTCCTGCCTCTTCAAATACACTCTACAGGGACAGTGATCCAAGTCTGTCACATACAGATATACACACACACACACACACACACAACACAGACAGACACATTGTCCATAACAACATGCATCCATCCAGCCGTCCATCTCTCCCTCACCTGAAGGTAGTGCAACTTCTCCTTGGCCACAGAGACAAATGGCAGAATGAAGAGAGCTTTTCTTTTGGTCTCCAACACACGCTTCAACATCAGTAGCTCTGACACCAGGGTTTTCCCCGCGCTAGTGGGGGCTGATGGTGGAGGCATAAAAAGGTGAAGATGAGATAACTGTGACTGACTCCAAACTTTTTTTTATTTAGGGTCCCAAGTTATTATAGAGTCGCACTTGAATCACTCTCTGGAGAGGCGTTGCGGTTTCTTACCAGAGTAGACCAGGTTACGACCCTGCAGCACCTGTCCGACAGTGAGGCACTGGGCTTGCCATTCAAACATGTGTGACACTCCGTGTTTCTGGTAGCGCTCCAGAACAGGCTTAGGTAAACCCCAACTGGATAACAACAGCTTTTCAGCTTGCTCCACAGGGGCACACAGGGCAATGCCTAGAGTATTGCACACATAAAGGACTTCATTTACACCTGGAACTAAATCAAACAGGCGGCAGGCATCTCCGATAGCAGGACATAAATATTACGAGACGTGCTTAGCAAACTGTGTTTTGCAAGGGAAACAGAAATCTGATTTCAATGTGTATACTGGAGACGCATTATAATGTCAGGTGTAAATGTAATTCAGCTAAATCATACATAGACACAACCCATGCCAGGTGTAAAGGGGGCTAAAGATACACACAGACACACAGAAATACGAATAAAGGCATAAAGTCCCTTCAGCCCAACAGAAGGTTATCTGATGTACTTCCTCTTCACGTACAGACATAAAACACATCCGCCTTACCTGGCTGAGGTAAAGAGTCACTGATAGTACTGAGCTCTAAGCCAGTGGGGACTGTGAGCACAGAGACTGATTGATTTTGTAATGACCGCTGGAGTTCGGCCCTCTTCCTTGCCGCTGCCAGGTTGGTGGGGCTGAACAGGATGTAGTTACTGGAGACATTCAGAGGTGAATCAGCGTTCATATTTGGTCCACCTTTCTCTTTGCTAAGAGGGGAGCTCTTTTTTCTGGACTTATGCTTCTGTCTGTGGAAACACAGAGTCAAAAAAAAAGATGTGTTAGCAGCAGAAAAGTACAGCGACAGATAATCGGAACAAAATAATATCTGGACGATGATGTGTAAGCTGAGATTCACCCGGTGGAGACGTCTGCTCGCTGACTGGTCTGTATTTCATGACGGGATAGCCCGCTGATGCAGGCAGAAACTGCCATTGACTGACAGCTGTCTGGGCCCCTCTGAGCATGCTCTGCTTCCTCCGAGTCCTCACTGAAGAGAAGCCGCTGGGCGAGGTCTTTGCAGTCAGCTCTCCACCCTGGTCTCTCACAATCACCACTTTGCCCACATACTCTCCTCCCATCTGTGGTTTGTGCTGGTGGGCTATGGGTGATGTGTGCTCCGCGGGGTCCTGGGCTAGTGCGTGCTCTGTCTCTAATCTGCATCGAGTCATTCTTCCTCTTATTGTCTGGAACTGGCGCAAGAGACTGTAAAGGGGCAACGGTAGCTAATGATGCTGCTACTTCCCGTGCGTCTCTGTTTACTGTCGTTGGAGGACCTTTGTCAGCTGCAGGCTTCATAGGGTCCAGAGCATCCAGTGCCTGCAGCATCTCCTCATCCAGAGCCAAGGAGGATTCTCCCAGAGAAAATAACGGCTCTCCACCCTAAACCAGAAAACACAATCAAAGAAATGTCACTTGTAATCCATGAGCAAGAGAGAGACAGAGATGACAAAGAGAGAGAGTATGAGACAGACTTTCTCTCCAGCTGTCAAACTCACCATGTTGTGGTTATCTCTGTTAATGTTCTCTGACTCTGATCTGTTTGTTTTGTCTGACAGATAACGGGTCTTCTGCAGCAGGTTCGACTTTCTTCCTGGTAATGGCTCTTCAGGGTCTTGAAAGCTGTGCTCAGGAAAATATATAGGTTTATGACATTGTTAAAAGGATTGAAAGATGCCTCTAGCAAAAGGAGGAATCTGATTGCAATTCTTCTGAATCAGCTGGCAGTATAAATCAATACTGTACTTTAATAAAGTCAGATGGTTTCCTAACCTTACCTCTTTTTCTTGATCTGGTGCTGCCCCATGTAGCATTTCTTTTTTGGTGGAGGACCCGAGGTGCTCATACTTAAAGACTTGTGTTACTGATTTTGACGAACGCGTGACTAGTTTGATATTAATTAACATGACATCAGTTTGACCGTTAACACGTGTTTATAAAACTATAGGCAACGTTTATTAAAGGTAAGAAAACAAAGAAGCGAAAAGAAGCGTCGCCGTGGTGGAAATATTTTGGTACCTAAATGTAAACAACTTCTTGTTGAGCAGAACATCTGAAATCAAAAAGACCGCTCCGCCGGCACCGCCCCGGTGTTTCACAAAAACATCTCGATGGAACAAATGCTCAAATACGAAGGTTCCTATAACACCACTCAATATCGTCGAAGAGTTATAAACGACGTATATTATTATTGTTGTTGTTATTATTAGTATTAGTATTATTATACAGGTATTTGCTACATCAGTGTAAATTCGCTACTCCACTATCTCAAGTAACCCAGGTACTGCAGTTAGTTAACAATTCGTTAACTAGTTAGTTAACAAAAAGTGTCGCAGTGTTTCCACGAAACAGTCAGACTATAATCATGGAACCTGCCTTTATGAACTGTCTGATTAATGGTGAACTGTTTCTCGCGCCCAGTGGGGCGGGACCTCTGTCTCCACTTGTAGGGCGTGAACGAGCGGCTAGTGGGCGCGCCCGTTGCGACGGCTTCAAGATGGCGGTAGCCCTGACAACTCAGGAGGAGCTGGTAAGGCTCTCTGGACGGATTTTCTCTCACCTCATTGTCATGTTTGCCTGTCGTCAATACATTTTTGTTATATATTTTCTGTACGGCTATTGTTCTCGGGAACGATGTAGTGTAGTGAACAGCCCTGGCCCGTTTGCACCCTCCCGTGTCGACCGATTCCCGTGTGGCTGACAGCAGTTAGCGTGTATGCTATCTGGCTTTTAGCGTGATGGCATTTGCTGGAATGTTAGGCAGAATCTTTAGGCACTTTACTGGCTGTGTCCCGATCACTGGCAGCCCAGTTAACGTACATGGATAGCAGGCAGATATTCCTTTGCCAGTGAGTGTTGGCTAACGTTAGCGTTACATGGTTGCCTAGTGTTAGCTAACCCAATGTGGCTAGTACCTTTAACGTTAGCTAGCTAGCTACCACATGTAACCTAGCTACTAGCTAATGCTAGATAGGTATTGTTGGCTTACAGTGAGTTAGCTCGGCAGCTATCTTGCTGGCGTTATTATGTTGGAGTAATCTTGAAGTTTAATAATGACCAACCAACCACAGATTGCTTTAATGATTGTTTCAGATTATGAACCATGACACCGTTAAAATGTAATGGTTCTCGGTGTTATGAGCCAGCTAGCAATGTCCTGCCTGTACAATTTACGGCCGAGAATTCACAGAACTGGTCCCCTAGTTCCTAGCATTGTTGTTGCCATCAGTGTCCAGTAAAGGGGATGGGCCTGACATTGATAGCAAACATCAAATGTCATGCAGAGCTTCCGATGACAGCTTCATTTTATCCCTGCCTTAGTCATTGCCTCAGGCATTAACACAGTTAACTGCCAGTTAGCTAACATGAGGGGCTTGGACAACATCCCACAATATCCCTGTTTTGTTTCTGTTGAATATAATATACTATGTGATGTATATATGCCTACAGTCTCATTTACAGGCACTATCACTAGATACCTATTGGTTCCTGTGAGGACCCATTGTGATGTATATTATCTGTGCATGTGCAAATAAACTCTCTCTTCTCCCCCTGTCACTAACCAGAGTGGACATGTATGCTTTTGTCCGGTTCGTTGCTAAAACTAGCTTGATGTTTAGATAGGCTGACACACCTAACAGGTGTGAAGACAATCCGCTAGAGATGGATAACTCACAGTTTCTAAGAAAGCTAACATCACTTTCCTAGCTCCAGTAATCGATTAACTGACATACCATCTTCCTGTTCATAACTCCTATGGGTTTTTTGGGGGATTGTAATCGGGGACTTGTTGCCTAAGGGTAATCGTCATCGAGGCCAGCAACTATGATCAAGCTGCCATTCAATCAG
>OMLI01087619.1:0-24340 GCA_900302605.1 Rondeletia loricata
ATACCATTTATTCCCTCAAGTTCAGCAGGGACGGGGAGATCCTTGCCTCTGGTGGGTAGTCTACAATTTCTAACACTGGCCACGTTTACATGGACAGCAATAATCCAATTAACCTGATTAAAACAATAGTCTGAATAAGAAATTGCCATGTAAACAAAATTTTCTGATTACCTTAACCCGAATAAGGTCATAGTCGGAGTAAGCATAATTGCATTAAGACGTGGAAGGGCATTTTAGACATGTATACACCTTAATCGGCTTTTTGCGACATAAGCGGCAATCCAACTGTTTGACGACACATTCTCTACCTTCCAGCAGTTGTGTCCTATTCGGACTATGCTCCTTAGCATGTAAACAGGAATATGAATGGAATAGTTCTATAAGCAACCCATGTAAACAGCTTAATTGGAATATTGTCTTATTTAGAATAAGGCCAATAGTCGGATTATTGCTGTCCATGTAAATGTAGTCATTGTAGATTAGTTGAAGCCGTTAACTTAAAACTGTACGTTTATAATGACTAAACTTAAACCTTGCAAAGTTTATACCAATGGAGCTACAAATGCCCACAGCCCTGCAATGTTAATATCTTTTGATTTCAATGTATTTCAGTTCAACACATGCAGATTGAGTGGTTACTGTGATTATAGCTGTAGCAACCAATTCATGTTCCCACCCAGTCAACCACCACACATTATTGGAGCATCTTGTTTTCTAGGCTCCATGGACAATACGGTTCGTCTGTGGGATGCGTTGAAAGCATTTGATGATTTGGAGACGGATGACTTCACAGCAGCTACAGGACACATCCATCTACCAGAGAACTCCCAGGAGCTTCTTCTAGGCACCTACACGAGCAAGTCCACGCCTGTCGTACACCTTCACTTCACCCGGAGGAACCTGCTGCTGGCCGCTGGAGCCTATAATCCATAATATTCTACTAAAACTTGAAATTAAGCGACTTTTTGGTCCTTGAGGTCCACAGGCCCCTTTTAGAGGGTGTAAAAGAAAAAGAAAACTGCATTGTCATCAACTCACCCCTGGTGACTGGTAGCTGTGGATGAAGGTTAGAATTAAGTATGCCAACTTCTGGCTTACTCATGACATGGCTCTGTCTGAAACATGCAGCTCGCAAAGCAAATCGACCTACTGCAGATATCCCCTTGCCTGAAAAGAGTGCCATTTCTGATTGTAGACAGTTTTTTTTTTTTATCACTGCCATGGGTGTATTAGTCTTTTATACTGGTGTATGCTGTAAATAAAACAATGTTTTTTATGTTTTGGGCATAGAACTTTATTAACATGAAGACACCAAACAAATGGTCACATTTTACTACAAGCACGTCCAGCTGCCACTCCCAGCTATATAATAAATGGCGGTCAAAACGGACACCTGTAAGGAGACAAAAATTACCTTTAATGAGTCTTCCAAAATGCGAGAACAGACCTGAAGTGCATGCAGTAATAATCTGCAGAAGTGCAATGGGTTTGGAAAATGTATAAAGATGGGATAAAAGTACTCCAAATACTTACATTATCAGTTTTCCGTGACAGCAGCCTGTTTCTTGGGCTTCAATTTAAAGAAGAGGGCAATGGCTACTATGCTGGCGTATGTGGCCAAAACGCACTGGAGAAACAAGGAAGATGAGAAATGCATTAAATAGTATGAGTTAATTTCAGGCTTCATGTTATTAAATACTTAAACTGTCAAGTGGGATAATGCAGTCTATAGGTGAAAATGTTCAATGATTTGAAACCAAAATCCAAGATGAGTTATACACAATGCACCGACACAACTGTTGCCTACTCACATTCCTCCTTCCTGTGATTGTGTATGAATTGAAGTACTTGGCAATCCCAGTGAACTGGTGCTGAGCTCCGGCGTCGTGTCCTCCCATGATGGATTGTAAATGGTCCTAGAACAGGAGGAGTAAGGTGAATGAGGATGTTGAGTAAGGTGAATGAGGATGTTGTGTCAGGTGTGGGACAACTCCAGTAGACAAGTAGTGAAAGCATTAAAGAAGCTCTTCGATACATAGTGAGAAATGTATGATTGTTATAAACACTTCACAAGTCAAATAATTAATTTTGCAATTGTAAATTACTGCACTATTACATAAGGCAGTTCTTAATGGTGGTTAGTCTGATCTGTCAAGAAGCTGAGGACAAGCTGTCGCGTGACATTTTCAGTTAAACATTACCTCACTTCAACGATGTTCTGGTTGACAAATGCACAAGCGGACATATAATTCAGGTTTACTTTTATCCGTCTATTACTGTATAGCTAGCTAAGCTAGCAGTGATGCATTCAGTTGAGCTTGCAAGGTGTTAGCTTGCTAAGTTAGCTTGCTAGCTTCAAATAGCTAGCTAGTTAATTTTGTGGCCAAGTTACCTAGTACATTTTAACAAAGGCTTTTTAGAGATAACGTGGGTAATACTCAGCATTGTTTAAATGTAAGCGCAAACCTATTTAGCTCATTTATTTCTAAATGTATTCTGTCTTACCTTCAACACACGTCCCTTGTGAACAGATTGAGACAAGTGCCCTTCAACAGAGGCCGCAATGCTAAAGTTGCCAGGAAATCCCACCTACTCTCAGCAATCCAATGTAAATCAATATGTATAGCCCAAAGTAATGTCACTCAAAGTCAGGGTCGACCTTTGCAGAAAAAGCGACCACTGAATGGCTTACCGAAGCGTCAATCATTCAGAGTTGACTCTGATTGGACAACCTATGAAACGCCCCTGTGACTGTGTCTTCCGGTCTAGAACCATGGCGTGCTGGTGATCAACACATGTGAGTTTGGATACCTAAAAACCGGAGATTTACTGTAAGATATATACATATATATTTATTTTTGGTGATGAATCTTGTGTGTAGACTTGGACATTCATATAAAACAAAATCGAATTTGTTTCTATCAGAGTTTACCTTTTGTCTACTTGCAAAACTTGCTTCTTGTTTAGCTTGAATGTTAACATTAGCTGTCTCGTAAATGTTTTCAGTGTTAACGTTATGGCTGGCAAGACTGCAATTAATAAACGCCTGGGGTGACAACAACCAACCGACTCCGTTACCTCTGTCTAACTGGCTATACAGTTAAGATGTGCATGTGATTATGTCAAATAGTGCATGCGTGGCCACAATCACTAACCATCTGCAAGTCAGAATCACCAGTCTGTTGATTTGTGATGTTTATGATTTGACAGCATTTTAGGGGGTTTCAACGGATTTATTCACTGACACTGTGATTCGTTTTTTCAGACGTCTGAGACATTACCAAACATGACATCAGTGGAGGAGGACTTCCCTCGAGGAGGGACAGCCAAGAAGCCTACTGAGAGCAAAGCAGTGGTGCAGCGGACAGAGGTGGACAACCTGTTCCAGGTAGAGTAAACTCTTCTCTCTTTCCACACTTGTGCCCGCAGACTTTACCTTGTCTATACAAATCACTGATCATTGTGAAAAGGAATGTATAGATCTGGGCTCAAGTTGCATGAATGTCCTCAGAGAGACAAACATTTCTGTTGATGTATTTCTGACTTATTTGTCTTCTTTTAAATTCACATCAAGGCAGTACCTCAGTGGAAGTTCATTCTGATTTCACTTCAGCTGTTCTCCTGTCCCCTTCATATATATCTCCTTTCATATGATCTACAGTTCACCTCTTATCGTTTGGACATATTGTGTTTAGCTCAAGCACTTAATGTCAATCTCACTAAACACAGTTTCACTCCAATGTCTGTGTTTTATAATTGTTCTGTAGATCAACAATATTATGCTGACTTTTCTTCCTCAGTCGAATGAACAAACTGAAGCTAAGAAAAGAAAGGGAGCCACAAAAGACGACAGCAAGAAATTCAAGAAGCAAAAGACGGCCAAAGAAAAACAAGATGCTCTGACGCTCAATGCAGCAGCCAAATGTGTGGAAATTCTACATATCAAGGTACCGGATTTGGCAAGACTCAACACTCATTTGTAACTCTTTCAATGTGTTAAGCAGATTTATTCTCCAGTAAAATTACTAAGTATGACACCACTGTGAACGAATAATATATCACACAAATAGTTACTTGTGGCATGATCGCACTTGCTTAAGATAGTGTTGTGGTTAAGTCTACCATCCTGTTTAGTGTCTGACCTCAGAACATTAAGCCGTTTATCTCTGTGCTCTTCCCCCTCTCCCTCTCTTAGTTTCCCCCTTGCCTCAAAGTATGAAAAATAAATGAACCTACTTTGACCGTTCAGAACAATTATTGACTTTGATTTTGTGTGCGTGTGTGTTTCTTCCTCCCAGAATGTGAAGGAGGGTATGCTGATGCTGGGCTGTGTGAAGGAGGTAACAGACTTTGAGGTGACAGTCAGCCTCCCTTGTGGCCTGCAAGGCTTCCTCAGCATCAAGAACATCTCTGACTCCTACACCAAGCTGCTCAGCGAGCAACTGGACGCTGATGACACAGAGGTAGGCCTATGGGATTTCCATTTGAATACCGTGGAAGGTGGGAGTGGAATGTCTTCTTCTTTTTTATGAAAAGGTGGTGAAGGCAATGCTTTTTGTTTGTAGCCTTTACACTCGTCTCAAATTTGAGTGCTATTTACTACACTTGATTACAAGGGTTACAAATATACTTAGCTTAAATCATAAAGTTTACACATAGTCTAGGATACTTTGTACTACTATCTAAGAGGGAGACCTTGTACTTTTCACTTCACAGGAAATCTATTCCCTGCCGCACCTCTTCTGCCCTGGCATGGTGTTCAGGTGTGTGGTTGCCAAGTTGGATATAGCCAAGGGAGGCTCTTTAAGCATCCAGCTGTCAATCAATCCCAAGCTGGTCAACAAGGCTCTCACATCAGGCTCTCTGAAAGCTGGCATGGTGAGTCAATAATGAGCTTCTTACTTTAGCCTACAAGTTCACTGAAATATGCAACATATTATTTTGTGCTCCCTGTGTTTGTTGACTTAGGTCTTGAGTGGCTGTGTGGAGAGTGTGGAGGACCACGGCTACATCGTTGACATTGGCATCAGCGGAACCAAAGCCTTCCTGCCTAATAAGACAGAAAACGACAAACACAACAATCCTGAAGGTATGACAGTCATTCAAATCACTTTTCAAAATCACTTCTCATTCCCTGAGGAAATTCAGTTTTGAAAAATACATCTCAGATTGGGCCAATCACTAAAGAAACCAATTCAGACCGTGACACACAGTGGTCCAAAAGTCAGTTTTACGCACGCCTCACTCCACCGATTCCAACTCTGGAGATACGTGCGGAGATACGTGGCCTCTAATCTTTCAGTGATTTCTTATAGGCAAAATGCAGGATAGTCTATATCATTTTAGTTTAGTTTAGTTTATTTGACAATAAAAGCAATAAGACAAATACATCACAGCTTTAAAAATTGTCAAGGATAACACAATAAAGTCACAGACTTATTTCTATTGTGGTCCTTGATGTCTTGACAGCGAAGATGGCGTAAGTCCAAATGGCCAGGCAGCATCCGACAATAAAACAAACCACTATAGCTAAAAATCATAAAACTAAACAGCTTTCAATACAAAAAAACAACAAAAAATCAGATATTTAAAGTATATTTTCTAATGTTTTCATCCAATTAATGTCCCAAGGGTATGCCAATTTAATGGCATTGTCCTGATCAAAACTGAATTAAAAGTACACGTTATTTAAAGGCAATGCCTCAGCAGAAAGGCATGAAAGGCAGAAAGGTCTATGGCCCAATTTTCCACCATACTGATGGGAAGTACAAAGAAGAAAGCAGGTTGTGAATAAACCTGTGCACAAGCAAAGGCACATCCAAAATCCTCAATGCGCACATTGAATATCCAATTCTGAATAGAAACAGCTCAGACATGTGGATCTCTGTCGAAGACCAGCGTATCTTTACACACTCTGAATCTGGCCCTAAGTGATATCCTGGCATTTACCATGAACAACTGCATCACTGAATTGCATCATCAAGTAATTGTGTCATTGTTCTTATGTGTCCAGAGCTGAAAGTGGGTCAGTATGTGACTTTTCATTTGGAAGAGGTAAAGAATGATGGGCGTGTGGTCCGCCTCTCTGTCAGCCCCCTGGCCATTGCCCAGGCCTGTGGTGAATCCCAGCATGGCTGGAACCTCACTAACCTGCTGCCTGGGCTCCTGGTCAAAGCCAAGATCAAAAAGGTAGAGAGAAGTTTTACTTTGGTAATGACATTTCTTCTGTTTGTATTACAGTAATACGAATACATCTACTGTCCAAGCATATGAGGATGTCCAAAAATCTGTGGTTATCTAAAATTCTGTTGTATTTTGTCAAGTGGGTAGAGTTGAATTCCACTTCAATGAAAAACTTTATTCAGCAGCTTACATGGTCTAATATTGCCCTATTACTTTCAGTACAGTAGCTATTATAACTTCCGTTTTGGCCCAGTTTCATTTGGATAAAGTCGGGGTGTCTGTGTTACAGGTGACCAAACATGGTCTGATCCTGGACTTCCTGTCCTCCTTCAGTGGCCAGGTGGACTTCCTCCACATGGAGCCAGAGCAGGTCTCCAGCTACACTGAAGGAGATGAGGTACGTGATCCACCGACCTGGCACATAGATCCTCTTAGCATTTACAAGACAGCGCATCATTTTGAGTCACACTCTGAAAGAAATGTCATGGATTGAAATGCACCATATCAAAATAATCTTAGATGAAAGTGATAAATCATCTGCAACCATTATATACCACTTAGTAATTTATAGTGTGCCGTTTGAGAATGTCCTCATATTCGAGCGTAAACTTGGCAACCTAAACCTCTCTTGCATCAATCCGTCCAGGTGCGAGCCTGTCTGCTGTACTTGGAGCCATCTACCCGTCTGCTGGGCTTGTCCCTGCGCAGCTACCTGGTTCAGCCTGGGACCAGGGTAGACACCACCCCTGCTGGCGGTGACCGCATTGGTGAGGTTTTCAGGGGCTGCAAGATGACCACTATGCACCACATGTCCGGAGCCATGCTGGAACTGCCCGACAAGACGGTGGTCTTCGTACATGTGAGTCGGGCTGTGCTTTGAATATTTGCTTCTTCCAGTCTGCTCTTGTCTTGGCATGACTTTGCATCTCCATAGGCTCTGCATTGTGATACAATTCTGTGGTATTCCGAATCTGATTGTCTTTTCTATGGGCAGTGATCAGACTCAAATGTTTAAAAAAAAGTGACCTTTCTTTTTTTTTTACTGCTGTTCGAGAGAGTTGTGTAAAGAAAACAAAGACATGCTCTCTATAAATATTCTGTAGAGCCAGCCCTGGGTCTAATGTCTTTTTGTTCTCCTTCCCCTAGAGGAACCACCTGAAGGAGTCTCACGTGCCGGCTAATGATAACCGAGTGCTGGCCATATCCACGCACTCCTGCAGGATCCTTGACTTTAGCCCCATGGACCAGATCCATTTTGTCAGCCTACGGAAGTATGTGGCACAGCATTTTTGTGTGTCTTGTCCTGTAGTAAGCAGTGAACCCTGCATACATGGTTTGTGTTGTATTCCATAACTTTTTTTGTCTCTTTTCCAGGAGTATGATTGAGAAACCTTTCTTTAGATATCATGATCTTCAGGCTGGCCAGGTTGTAGAGGTAAGAGCAAAAGATCACCTCCAATCCAAAGGCCCTGCTTGCACACATCACTTGGATTAAGCTTTTTTCAAAATCTGTTTTCTTTTTTAAAGCTGCACTAGGCAACTTCCCACTTTAGTGGCAGCAGGATTTTTTAAGTTTGAAGCACTTCATTACTCAGAAATCATGTAACGTGATGTCAAGAAACTGCGTACTCTGGCCTAAATTTCCTCTTCTTAGTGGCTGGTAGGGCTGGAGATGGCAGAAAAAAAGATTTGCACTGAGAAGATTTCCCGCCAGTGACCGTACCCGACACCAGAAATACATGTGGGCAAATAAGGCAAATCTATGGTGTCACAATTGGTGGGGATGAGATTCGTTTCTCTGTTGCAGTCCCAATTTGTGATTTAGACTGATAAGACAGATGTATTTTTACATAAAAGTATTTCTTAGTGCAGCTTTAACTAATCGCACCAGAACACATCATCAAAAAATCACTTGCATTCAAAGGTTCCACTCACTCTTGTCACTTGGATTCGATTTTGGTTTTCCCACCTGACCACACCTAGACACATTCACTGGCAGATCTTCATGCACTAAAATAATATTTTAGATTCTGATCTTCCAGGTTGCAATTCTACATGGTAGGGCTGCACAATTATCCGTGTATAATCTTACATCACAATTTTAATAATAAGACTAATAATCAAAATATCTGACAAAATAATTGAGATTAGCATATTAGCCATAATCATGCAGCCTTGCTACATAGCCTAGATGTAATCTAGCAAATATGTCAATGTAAATTGGTGTGAAAGAGTTGGAAAAAAACAAAACATCAGAATCTGGACACATACTCCTCTCTTCTGACACGTTCCCTTAACACACGTTAATCATTTCTCTCTCTCACTCTTTGTGTCTGTGTCTGCACCACACTCTCTTTCTCAAATTCGCCTCTCCCTTCCAAGGGGACAGTGTCGGTCCTACTGAATCATGGGATGGTGGTGCATCTATCTGACCACATTAAAGGCCTGGTGCCCAGGACCCACCTGTCTGACATCCTCCTCAAGAACCCAGAGAAGAAGTACACAGAGGGCATGAAGGTCAAATGTCGGGTCAGTCCAACGCTCAGCTTTGTCTTAAAGCCATTCCACTGAGAAGACCGTAAACAATTAAGTGTTGAGAGACAGCTGACATGCAGCATCTGCTGTCCTGCAGTGTCTGTGAACTCAAACAGATTTGCACATCAACATTGATTTTTAGATGCCTGTTTGTTTTTTGACTGTGTATGTTTGTATGCGTGTCTTCAGGTGCTGTCAGTAGATGTGGAGAGGAAGAGACTGAGCCTGACCAGGAAGAAGGCCCTGGTGGAATCCACCCTGCCCTTGTTCCTCAGCTATACTGATGCCCGGCGTGGCCGTGTGTCCCACGGCTACATCGTCTGCGTCAAAGGCTTTGGCTGCATTGTTCGTTTCTACAACTCCGTCAAGGGCCTGGTGCCTGTCAACGAGCTCAGCTCTGAGCCTATCATTAGTCCTGAGGAAGTCTTCTATGTTGGGCAGGTGAGGAGATAAAAGAACACGGACACGGAGCGAGTCATGTGGAAGTCAGGTTTTTAAAGACCTGGTGAGAGGTTGTAGGTGTCTTTGTTCCTCAGCCTGGCTTTGCTCATACTGATTGAGAAGAAGTTTGTGAGTCATTGTAAACAAGCTCCATGTTTACTCAACGGTTAAATTTTTGCCGTTCAAGTGTCAAGTATCTGTCATTGACTGATGATAATTGCTTGACAGTTGATGAGTTGGTTGTTGCTGTTGATTGGCCAGGTGGTAAAGGCGAAAGTTCTCCAGTGTGACCCAGAGAAGGAGAAGATGATTCTGTCATTTAAGGCTGCGATGGAGGGAGACACTGAGACACCCGAGCCGCAGTTTGACTGTGAGGTGGGGAAGGTAAGATGGAGACAGACTTTTTTTGGTTTTCCTGTTCCTATTTCTACTTTGTGCTATGCACCATACATCTATGCACCATACATTTCAATATATTCTATATCTCAACATTTTGCTAACGGTCAAATCGAACACCTGCACTGTGTTTGGGTATGATGTAGATGTTGGAGGCCAAGGTGCTGAATAAGTCAGTCAACGGTCTGGAAGTGGCCATCCTCCCTGATGAGGTCTGTGCCATACTACCCACCATGCACCTCTCTGACCACATGTCCAACTGCCCTCTACTGTGGGAGACCCTGCAGGAGGGAGACACCATCTCCAACGTTGTCTGTCTCAGCAAGAACAAACAGAACATTGTATCCTTTCTTTTTACATGGTCTGTAGATTTTGTGTGCATATGATCCCACCTGAAAAGGTAATCTCCCCAGGCACTGTAACGGGAGTTTTCATTAACTTTAAGAAGGTTTAGTTGATTATTTTGGTAGACATAATATTAGATCTGAATAACATCAACTATATGTTTGATTATGTGCACTTACCCAGTGTCTAAAAATATTTTTTGCCAAGGGCAGGTAAACAAAACAAAAATCCCTGACAACAAATTTCACAGAAATATGTGACCCTACCTGTTTTCAATGCTACTTCATGTAGAGAATCAGCTGATGTATTTAAAACTTGCTCACTCACTTAAGTATACTATAGATACATTTTGTAATTCATCAGAAAGTGCGACAGAACTCAGTATAACCGAGGCATTCAAATGTTATCATCTCAAAAAGTTACCTGCCAGTGTGACATATTTTACCGGCACTGAGCGCTTGTCAGGTGGTAATTTTGGACCCTGCACTTACCTAAACAATGAAAAGCAGGAAAGTAGTCTTCTGTATTTCCCTTAGCTGCACCTATTTTAAAGACTCTGACCAAGAAGCCCACAGTGAAATGGTCATTGGAGGAGGGACTGGTTGCTAAGGATTTCTCTGACATCACGGTTGGCATGCAGCTGATTGGCTGGATCAAGAACATCATGTCCTATGGTGTCTTTGTAGAGTTTCCATACGGCCTTGTTGGTCTCGCACCCAAGTCGGTGAGTAACGGGCCGCCTGCTGCAGCCATCTTACATGTCTTGCTCACTTCTTAATACTTTGGCCCAACTTAAAAACATGTACCTGCAACAAGAATGTCAGTCTTAAGTTGAGCTTTTAGAGGTTAAATGGTATGAAATGTTCTCCGCCCTACCTCCCAGGCCATGACTGACAAGTTCATCAGTGATACAACGACTGCCTTCCAGTTGGGCCAGACAGTGATTGCCAAGGTGACCAACCTGGATGAGGAGAAGCGGCGTTTCCTGGTCACGCTGAAGGTGTCGGAGGTCATGACCCCAGAGGGGGATGCCCAGACCAGGCTCATCAGAGGTCTGCAGGAGAGAAGGGCTGTGACTGAAATGTTGGTTACTAGAGGTACGTGTGTGTTTGTCACCAGTTGCATCTGACAAGCAAATTGAATACAAATCTGATGTTTTGTTTCATTAAGACTTTAGGGGAAGTCTGGCTTCAGTGTCTAACCTCTTACTGTCTCGATCTCCATTCTCAGATAACTGTGATCTTCGCCAGCAGTTGGCTGCGCTGTCTGTTGGTCAGAAGCTGAAGCTGACTGTGGATCATTTGAAGGACAGCGGAGCCGCCTTTAAGTCTGATGACCTGTCTGGTGCCACCATACTGGCCACCAAGCACCATGTCATGGGTAGATATTTAATCAGAAAATCTGTAAATTTCTGGAACGCTGTGTAGTAATTAATACATAGTGTTAATGATAATGTTACTTCAGATCTTAAATTCTTAAATGTCTCACTATCTGTGAAGGTGACACCAATCTTTCTCATCTCAAAGTTTTTGCAATCTTTTTGCACACATGGGCTGGTATCAGGTTTTCCTGGTATGATTATGTTGGCCAAAGCTATTGTGGTAAATGGTGCTATCGCAGTATTTATCAAAATTAGTTTAAAATATTGCTCAGTGTTAAAGCATAGTAAAATCAACTTACTGCATGTTTTGCAATGCAAAACACATTTGAATAACCCACAGCATTTAATGTTCTATTAAAATCTTCACACAATTGTATATTGAATACAATACTGAACACATAGCAGCGTTTTCTTCTGATGAACACCTTACTCTTGTTGTTATCTGAAAGTGGTTAATCAACGTAGTTACGGTAATATAAATATGCAGAGCTGTCATCACTTTTCATGATTTTCATCATATTGAAACCGGTATGTGGCCCACCCCTACACTGATGAAGACTGAAATTCACTGTTTAGTAAAGTCGGCAGATTAAAATATTCTGGCTTCTCGCCAAGGAGGCGAATTGGAAATCTAAAGATCTTGATCTCTGCCACATATCGCATGTTATGTGAGTGATTATGACCTATTGACTGCATGTTTTTCAGGTGTGAGCTTGACACCAGGACAGAAAGTTAACGCAGTCATCCTCCATGTTGACATCCTGTCCTCTCATGTCCATGTGTCCATCCTTTCCAAGCTAGTGGGGAAGAAGAAATCTGTGAGTATTACTCTCCCTAATGCCACTTGTTGATATGTTTCAAAAAAATGGCTAGGTTTTTACCTTTTTATTTACTGAGGAAAGGACTGAGCACACTTTGTCTTTTTCTGCAACACACTGATTCACTCTCCTACAATTATGCTTCAAACCTGTGAGCTTCCCGGTACATCCACAGTCTTCAGTGGGTATTCAGTGTTGTGAATGTTGGTGGTATACAGTATAGTGAAGGTTAGGGCAGTCATACGTTTGAAATGGTCCCTCTCCTCCATCACTTGACAATCTGATCAGAAATACTTATTCACCTTTTCGATCCTAATGTTTCCATTTGCATGTTTACAGTTAACCGAAGGGTCAAAATACACAGCGATGGTGCAGCACATAGACAAAGACTTTGCTGTCGTCTCATTGAACGGAACGGCACAGCTGACTGTGATCCAAACCACCAGCCACTTGAACGAGACATTCCTTTCTGAGTCGGAGAAGCCGAGGCCGGGAATGTGTTTGACCGTTAATGTTATAGAACCCAGCTTCCAGGAGCTGGAAGGGCTCCCCCTAGTGTCGTGGGAGCGCGCTGCACCAAGACGCCAGCACACGCTCTCGGAAAGTCAGGCGACACCCAAGGGTCACTGCTTTGGTGAAATACTCGAGGGTAAGGTGCGGACGGTGAAGCCTGCATGCGTGCTGGTCACACTAGAGGATGGAAGCACAGGCAGTGTGCATGTGTCCGAGGTTGCAGAGAATGTGTGCCTGGGCACCTTCCCCACGTCCTTGGTTAAAGTGGGCAGTGTGGTCACCACCAGGGTCATCGGAGGGCGAGAGGCCACCAGTCACAGGTGAATACTGCTATAGTTTTTGCATTTTAGAAGGTAATCCTTTTCTTTAGACCCAATGCTGCCATTTGAGTTGAGATGGGCATTTCCTATTGCAATTTCCCACTTTTTCATGTCGTCTTGATTGCATTCTTAACTATAAAACACCTGGTAGACTGAAAAATTTAAGGTGATTATTTTGTGTGTTGACTTTAATATTTGTTGAGTTGCATTGAACTTAAAATTAATCTCAATTGACTGCGTTCTTTATTTCAGATTCTTGCCCTTCTCCCATCCCAAGTTCACGTACTCCATTCCTGAGCTAACACTTATACCCAGGTAAATGTTCTGACTTCTGTCACATGGCATCATTCCTTTTTGTTTGTAGTTGTTTGTTTTTCTATTAGTTTCTGTCTCTCCTCACAGCAAGCTGGACAAGAGTGTAGAGTTCAAACCGGTCACGGCAAAAGAAAAACTGAGCAGCTATAAGGTCGGGGAAGAAATTACATGCTTTGTATCAAAGGTAAGTTTAGCAGTGGCTTGCAGTATGTGGCTTTTTCTCTTCCTTTGCAATTTTCCCTTGACTTCTTGAGCAAAAATCGAGATCAAAGACGACAGAAAGCAAGAGTTTTGGATTATTGGAATTTTAGCCTAGTCCCTAATCCACACCCTAATTGTTAACTGTGTGTTTATGCTTCTATCCCCAGTATAATCCAGAGAGGAAGTCTTTGGAGGTCACCACTGATCCTTGTATTACAGGGACTGTCGAACTGCTGGCCATGATCACTGATCCTAAAGTAAGTTTGATGCTGCAGCTGCACACTCACTAAGTTGGCCTTTTACTCTAATTCGTTCTAAAAGTGCATGAACATTTTCAACATTCTTCAAGTGTGGCTTGTTAACACAGCCTAGGGCTGCTGCCATCTGGTAAAGATAGCTCATAACACAATTATTTAAAGGTTACTACAGCTCAAGAGAAAGATAAGAAAAGATTAGATGAACAATCACTTTAAACAGCTGTCATCATTTGAAACGTGCTTGTTTTCAGGATGCCAACCACCCAGAGAAGCTGTATAAGCTGGGCAAGGCAGTCAGTGCCAAAGTGGTAGAGGTGAACTCCAAACCTCAACGCTTCGTCCTGTCTCTCACTGGTAAGATGGAACTTAGACTGTTAATGTATCATTTACTGCCATCCCATCATCAGTCTTTACATGAACCCCCCTCCAGTCCACAGACCCTTAAGCCTCTTGACATGCTTTGGGCATCAACTTTTTATTGTTGGTGTGCAACTTCTGTGATTTATATATTTCTCTCTGTAGTCATTTCATTTTTTATTTAATTCTGTTTCTGATTGTTATCCAGGTGTCCACACACTGGAGAAAGGCAGTGTTACTTTGGGGATGGTGGCTAATATTCAGCCGCACGTTGGCCTGGTGGTCAAGCTTCCCTTTGGCGCCATGGGAACCGTTGCCATTATGGACCTGGCTGATGCCTACCGGCCAAACCCCCTGGAGGCTTACAGGAAGGATCAGCTGGTCAGGTCAGTAAGTGTAGCTGCAGTCCCAGGCAAGGGCAAGCCGAGCCTGGCTAACGGCCCAAGAAAATCTTACCCTCCAAAACCTTTTTTGGCTGACATTCTATAAGACATTCTTAAGATGCTCTGTAGGTGGTGTGCTGCATATAGTTTGAAGTGGGGTTTGACTGATATATCAGCCCAATTATTGGCCTTTTATTGAAAATCTGATATCAGCCTGTCAATGTCATCCATCCTTTAGTTGAGTTAATTTGGGCAGGAAACAACAATGCCATTCGAACTTGGATGGCACTAAAAAAATGCACTAAGACCTCCTGAAAATACGGGTCCTGGTCCACTTCCAAGCGAACGAGAACGTCATCCAAACCAACTACAGGAAACGACCCCAAAACATGCCGTTTTATGGGTTTAAGGAGACTGATGTTGACATCTGATAGTCTTCATGTGTTCTTAACTGGTATGAACACCAGAGAAGGTAAATTACCTCACAGAGCACAGACAAGTCCATCATGCTTAGCTAAAGTTACAGGGACTGAATCGGAATTGTTTTGATCCCCCGCTACCACCACCAAAACCTCACAGGTTACTAAAACTGTCCAATAAACAAGCTTCTTGTGAGTCCATATGACTTTTAAATACTAGCCCTGGTTCACTTGTAATTAGGGAATGTAAACTTAAATGAACTAAATATAAAAATACTACAAAGTAAACTTTTCCACTGTGGTTCAGACCAAAGAAAATGAACTGTAGGTGTGATTGCACCCTTGGTGTCAGTTTAAAATGCTGTGGATTTGTCACCCTGCCAAGAATAAAATTCTGGGGGAATACTGGCATAGAATATCGGCTATCAGCAGCTACAATCAAAAAAATATCGGAATCGGTATCGGCCTTCAAAACCAATTTGGTTTGAACCCCAGTTTGAAGTGTAGATTGAGAGTTAATTGGTTTTGCCTTCTCTTTTTCCCAGGTGTTACCTTCTGGCGAATGAAAACGGCAAGTGGCAGTTGTCTCTCCGTCCATCAAGGTATGAGAAGCTTTCATTCTAATAGTTGGATTCATGAGATTTTTTAAACAAATTCAGAGCTTCAGTGTTTTGGTCCATCCTACCATTTATTTTCACCCTGCGGTTGACTGTAACTTTGCTCTTCCAGGCTGAACCCAGAGCAGGCCAAGCCAGTGAAGGACCCGGAAGTCTTGTCCATAGAGGAACTGAAGGCAGGCCAGATTATCAGAGGCTTCGTCAAGTCTGTGGGAGAGCAAGGAGTCTTCATCAGGTAACCCAAAATGCATTCAGGACCACTTGCCTCCTACTTGTGGAACCTGGCACTCTTTGGCTCTACATGTAGTTAACTGGCGACACGTGTTCATCTTTATTCCACGTGTTCGTCTTTCCTCCAGGTTGTCCCGGAGCATCACGGGAAGAGCCCAACTCCAGCAGTCCACCAAGTACTTTGTGACCAACCACAGTGTCCTCTCTAAGCACCTGCCTCTCAACACCCTGCTCACTATCAAGGTCCTTGGGTAAAAAGGCTTGCATTTAACACTGTCAAATTCACCCATCTGTTCAACTCAGAGATTCTCATATTCAACACCTGTAAGACGTCTCAGATCATTCTCTCAGTATCTTTTGGATGTCACTTTTACATTTACATTACATTATTGGCCTTTAGCTGACACTCGTAGATCACCAAAGTATTACAAAGGACATGGCTATAATGCCTTTACAATATTCTTGTGACCATAGAACAATCACATAACATTCACACAGTCAAGCTTTATACAGTTCTCCAATATGCTGAGTCACGCTAAGTGTGGGCGTGCTTCCTCTTTAGCAGATGAGCGCTTGTCGTTATTCTGTGGTCAGGCGAGCAAAACAAGTCAAGACCGGCTAGAGATAGGGAACTGAGACATCTGGTGTTCGTTTCCAGTTAACACATCAGGGTCAGACACGGGGCACATGTTAATTGTCTGTCTGCACACATCTGCTATATTCATATCGATACAATGTTGCAAAGCACAATAGTATATTTTCCACCACAGACTTCATTACCCAGAAGTCATGTAACATGTCAGGAAACTGCACAATCACACACAAGGTGTAGCCATCCTTGGTAAATGCAGCTTTCTCTTGATGGAGCGCTCGTTGCTGTGTAGGAGCAACTTTTGTATTTCACCGTTAAGTGTCAATTTATCACTTCCTGTATGCTGAGACGGTTTCCTGCCGGTGACCATAACAGACACCAGAATTTAATTTGGGCAAATAGGGAAAATATATGGGGTCTCAATTAGGGGGTTTCCTCTGTTGCAGCCCCAATTTGTGACTTAGGCTGATAAGACGGGTATATTTTTACATACAAATCTTGCCTAGTGCAGCTTTAAATATCAGCCATTTGTCACCTAGCCATTGTTTTTCCTTTCTTTTGGCCATTCTTGCACTGCAATTCTCTCTCTATTCCTCTACCTCTCCTCAGTATTGACAAAGAGGAGGAGCTAGTCGACCTCTCTCTGCTCCCAGCGGACACTGGGAAGCCAGATGTGCTCCCAGAATCCCTTGGTCTGCCATTGCGTCTGATTGGAGAAGAGAAGGAGAAACATGACACTAAGAAGAAGAGGGAACGCACGCTGTCCGAGAGCCAACAGGTAACACAACAGCTGTCATGTTCTTCCTTCATATTGTGTACTTGCCTCCCTCTTTCTTCCATTCAGTTTTTTCGTAGAATTCCCTTCCTTCCTTGCATTGATCCTTCCGTCCTTCCTTCCTTCCTTCCTTCATTCCTTCTTTCTGTCAAATAGTAAATATGATTGTGGATGATTCACTGCTCAGCCTGTTAAGTTTTACTAAGGTGGTGGAGGTAAATAGTACTCAATATAGGAAAGACACTTCCACATAGATCAATGCAAACTTCATTTATAAGCCTTTGGTCTGGTAGCAATAAACCCTGCATTGATCTTAATGTGATTGGTCTCAGTCTCTAACACTATCCATACTGTGCAGTATTCATGGCAACCAGGTTTTCACTGAAGTACTGATGTGTATGTCATGTGGTTTATCTAATATTCATTGGTGCTCCTTACTATTGTGTCATTTACCAGGAACAGGCAGACCAAGTCCCAAAGAAGAAGAAGAAAACAAAGAAAGCAAAGACTGAGGACTGTGACAGCGGGGTGGAGGTGTACTTCAGGGAAGAGGAGGATAAGGAAGACAAAGAAGAACCCAAACCTGAGCCTGCACAAGTAAGCATGTTCACTGCTAGTCAGTAATTTGATGCCCGCCTCTCTCCTTAGCTCTGGGAAAGCAATGTTATTGATTTGACATGGCATTCACAAGAGAAGAGAAGGGAATCTGATGGATTCGGAACAAAGAATCTCAAATCGTATCCAGATTGTAACCTTAAAAATTCAGTTTTCCATTCCTCTCTCTCAGCAGGTAAAGCCCAGCCCAGTGGGTCGATCCAGACTGCAGGTGTCAGCAGGTTTCTCCTGGGACATGGGACTCAACTCCCTGAAGCCAGCCTCTGCAACCCAGGAGGCCGACTCCAGCGACGGGGAGGACCAAGAGGGAAGCAGCAAGGTGAGGGGACATGCTGGGGCTGTAACTGTAATGGAGCATGTATAATGTTAGGTGTGGTTTCCTCCTCTCTTCTG
Organism: Rondeletia loricata; assembly: GCA_900302605.1. Classification (NCBI taxonomy): domain Eukaryota; kingdom Metazoa; phylum Chordata; class Actinopteri; order Beryciformes; family Rondeletiidae; genus Rondeletia; species Rondeletia loricata. The sequence goes on from OMLI01087619.1 coordinate 18,088, forward strand.
TTTCTAACCATCGCTGCTGTCTATCTCGCCGCTCGACTTCTTTCCTCCCTGTCCTCTCTCTCGCCCGCACTCTCTCTCCTCTCCCAGTCCCAGAAGAAGTCTCGCCATGAGCTAGAGCTGGAGAAGAAGGCGGCGGAGAAGGCCCTGGTACAGCGGGAGGCTGAGCTGATGGACCCAAACCTGAGGCCCCAGGACACATCTGCCTTTGAGCGCCTGCTCCTGGGCTCGCCCAACAGCTCGCTGCTCTGGCTCCAGTACATGGCCCACCATCTACAGGCCACCCAGATCGAGCAGGCCCGCACTGTGGCCGAGAGGGCCCTCAAAACCATCTCCTTCAGGTGATTGACTGGTAGAATTATATAGTTCATGTTTATTTAACCAGGTTATAGTTCCATTAAGATTCTGAATATCTTCTTCAAGGGAGACCTGGCCAAGAAACCAGCATCAAGACAAACATACAAGTTGTAGACCAACAACATACAATACGTCAAATTCCAGTCAAAGCTATGTAAAAAGAGCAAACTAAAACTATGTATAGAATCAAAATATAGTGAAAATCACATAAAACAGAGAACAAAGTAAAATATTCTATATAAGCACTCCAAAAGGCAAAGTGAGTCTGCCACAAGATCCTTCATTATCAGTTTAAACTCACCAAGAGTAACCAGCTCTATTAGTCGAACATTCAAAATATATACAGTAGGGATGTAACGACTCAACAGTTTGGCTCAATACACAATACGGGGTTCACGGTTTGATATCACGATATTTTGAGCAAAATCGGAATTAAGACAATTATAACTGAAAAAAATCCCTTTTCATTTCTTAGGGAAAACAAAAACAGAAGTGCAAACCATAAATAGGGCGACTACAGGTTCCTGTAGTTAAATTGTACTTTTAAAAACGTTTTAAGACCTTTTTAATGCCAGTTCAAATCAAATGTAAGACCAGTTTCATGCAAAACTTTCCAATGGATTTTGGTTTAGGGGTTTAGTTACTCTTTTATTACATCCCTAATATGCAAGACTAGATATAGTACATACTGGGGAGATATTGGGGTGGGGAGGTAGAGTATTGTGTCTGTATCTGTTGAAATAGGGTGTGTTGAGGAAGGGTGGTGTTTTGTTTTACGTTCATGGTTGTGTTGATGGATTTGTAATAAGAATTATTTGGATTGTTTGTAAAATCCCTTCCTGTGTTCATGCAGGGAGGAGCAGGAGAAGCTGAATGTGTGGGTGGCCCTGCTGAACCTGGAGAACATGTACGGCACGGAGGAGAGCCTAAAGAAGGTGTTCGAGCGGGCACTGCAGTTCTGTGAGCCCATGCCAGTCTACCAGCAGCTGGCTGACATCTATGCCAAGTCCAACAAGACCAAGGTACGGTCCACTGGGTGTTTCACACTACACTCACCTGAGCTGAACTGAACTGAACTGACCTGAGCTGGCCTTAGTCTACACATCTAGCCCATTTGCTGAAGCTGCTGGGATTACATGTGTTTTTGTGGTTATAATACTCTACTTTGTCCTATACGTACTAATGTGTGCATGTTTCTCTGTCTGTGTGGTATCTGCCCTGTGTCCTGTGAATGTGTGTGTTTGTGTGTGTGTCCAGGAGGCAGAGGGCCTGTATAAGACGATGGTGAAGCGGTTCCGTCAGAATAAGGGGGTGTGGCTGAGCTATGGGACCTTCCTGCTCCAGCAAGGCCAGAGTGACGCTGCCAGCGTTCTCCTGCAGAGGGCACTCAAGAGTCTGCCCTCCAAAGAGAGTAAGACAGCCTCACCTCCATGTAGCCTCCATACACATCCAGCACATTACAATATGTCTACCATATTGCTTCATTCTCAGTGTCTAACATGAATCGCATTGTGAAAATGAAGCCACTCCACTGTGTGGAGATTGAGGCGCATTCATACTTAACTGGCCAAACATAGACGACGTGATGTCATGTCCAGATATTTCCAGTGCAGCTACAATGGAGTTTGATAGCAGACAATTTTTCAGAGATCTAACACATCAATGTTAAACATCAGGTTTTGTTGTCAGTCCCTCAGAATCAAAGAGCAAGGGCTTCTTTCTAGACTCACCATTTTGCACCGACGTTCAACAATCATACAGGGAGAAATCCATCGTAGAAGAGGCAGAGAGACCAATTTCTCCACCCAGAGTAGCCTCAATAGACCAGAATGCAATGCAGCCACAAGACATGTTGCGTTTTTAGTAAGGTGCGTGGGTCATAGACACACCCCAAATAGCACCTTATGTAAATGCACAGTTCATGTCGGTGTGTAATATCACTCACTTCAGTTATGTAAAACTGAAGTTTTCCTGCCCCAGCTGTGTATATCCTCATGTTTTAACCTCTATGTGCTGTCATCCTCCCTCTCTCAGGTGTGGATGTGATCGCCAAGTTTGCTCAGCTGGAGTTCCGTTATGGTGATGCAGAGAAAGGCCGCTCCATGTTCGACAAAGTCCTGACTAGCTACCCAAAACGTACAGACCTGTGGTCCGTCTTCATTGACCTCATGGTCAAACATGGATCACAGAAGGAAGTCAGGTGAGCAAAAGCTCTTTTGCCAGTTTGGATTCTGACTGCATGGCTCTGTTTTCTTGGTTACAAGTTGTTGTTTTTTCATTCCTTATAACTAAATTGATGAGCCTTCATGGTCTACATGTTAGGAATTGATGGAAACTTTGACATTTGTGAGCTGGGAGGCGTATACAGACTAATTTAATGATCATATTAATTGATTATTGTTGTAATCAGTTTGCTTTATCAAGTATCCTAACACTCTTCTGCAACTTCCTGTTTCCTGCAGGGCACTGTTTGATCGTGTGATCCACCTGAGTGTGGCAGTGAAGAAGATCAAGTTCTTCTTCAAGCGCTACCTGGAATATGAGAAGAAGCACGGCACACCAGAGAGTATCCAGGCAGTCAAGGACAAGGCTTTGGAGTTTGTGGAAGCTAAAGGGACCGAGGCTGCCTGCTAGAGACAAAATACACACAAACATGCATACAGCTGTGTATATGCACGCATGTACACTGGAGTGCCAAACTCAGTCTGGTCTAGGCGCCTGTTGGAGACATGTTTGTGTGTGTGTTTATCTGCAGATGCACATATGGGTTCCTCTTCAAAACAGCCAGCTTCATGATTGGGATTTGGCTGATATTGTTGTTGACCGGAGACTTGTGAACATGAAAGCGTGGATATTATGCTGTAATATTGTAGAACATAACAAATGTGTGTAAGGCAATGTAAAATGGGTCCTAACCCTCTTTTAATGTTAAAAATAAACAATGAATATTTGACAGTTCATTTTTATCCATTTTGTATGAGAATGAAACTGTAAGCTAGGAAGAGTATAATTAATATTTTGACTATTAGTTTACAAAAAAAATTTGTATGGATGGGTAAAGGTTCCTGACCACACTGTGTTGAACATATTGTATACCATTTGGTTTTATTAAAATGGTAGCAATAACCACCATAACAATACATTACATGACATTTTATTTAAAAGCAACAAATACAAAATAACAATATATAGGGACACGTTTACATACAATACATACAGGCAAGACTATAGCTTTCTATCAGTCTCTTTAAAAAGGGGAGGGCCTGGGACACGATCGGTAACAATACTGTCTACTTCAGTCATCAGAACTGTGGTTGAAATCCCGCTGGTCTTCGTTTCAGCCAAAGGTTCTGGCTAACTAACTGCTATAGCATTTCACCTACATTGTCAGTATTGAAGATGTATGTGTGGCACAAGGTTATAGGGTGACTGACATGGTTTGTGCTGGCTGTATTGGTAACACCCCTGAGATAATAGAGGTATGCCTATTGTGTTATATGTGATTGGCTGTCTCTGGCAGTGCTGTGCCAATCATCCAATGACGGTGGCAATGATACTCCCATATTTTAAAGGTGGCTCCTTTTCTTGCCATGTTGTTTGTGAACAGTGCAATATGTAGGAACATGTTTATGAAAAGGTCCTATTCATCCACCCTTTCCCTGACTGATCTAACCAAATAATTTTGGTGCTGTCAATATAAAATTCCCACCAAGGCATATTGCTCAAATTCAGCAGCAAGGTGGCCACTTGAGATCACAATCAACCCTTTTTGTGTGAGATGTCCTTAAGATGACCACTGCTCATCATCCCTAGTGTATTTAATGTGTGTGTTTTGTGTAGGGCAGTCCCCAGCTCCATCACACCTCCTCAGGGTCCATGGGACCCTCGGCCCCCTGGGGAGTGTCTGTGTGGAGCCGGAGGATGGGTTTGTTACACATGGGGCACACGCTGCGGATCTCCAGCCACTTGAGCAGGCACCTGAGAGAACAGAGTCTGGTTCAACAACAGCATCTTAGTTCATCTTTGTCTGTTTGCTTATAATGGGACAGTCTTAACTCTTACGATGTTGTTGGCAAACCCCCAAAAAGAACATTTACTATTACAATGGATAAACAAATGGGCTTGGTTTACACAACCGCCTGGAATCATTTTTTTGTAGACTTTGTATCACAGTCAAAAAGGAAACCGCTGCTAATTTAATGGTGGTTTAGCCAAAATTGTGATAAAGAAATTTGGTTCCTTCTTCATAGAAAGTCTTTGCTCGCAAATTGTTAGACTGAGCATGAAATTGTGCCGAAAAAATCCACACAGGCATATTTCATAAACCTTCGATTTTTGTGAAAAAGTGTGTTACACAATTTCCCCAACCTGATGAATTCATATTTTCTGGAGGCAGTGCTGATGTACAATAACTTGGGAAAAGTGTGGACCTCATGAAAAAGGTATGATCATTAAACTGTGAAATATTTTATTACATTGGATGGTTGCTCATTCACTTGTAATTAAGGTGCCAATGCAAATGTAGTCAGTTATATAAATTAGTAGTGCACATAATTTAGAATGTGTTTAAGACCATAAAGTTTAATTGTTTTCACCATTAAGCACAGTTGTTTTTTACCTAGTGACATGTTCTGAAGAGTTATGGAAAGTACAGGAGAAACTATGCGTTACTCCTTAAAAGCTTATCAAACAAGATTAAAACATTTAAAAACATTGCCAGCCCCCATTCACAATTAAGTTGTACATTTTTACTATTGTAACACTCACTTCTTGTGAAATGCATGTGAGCATGGGCACACTCCCAGTTCATCCCTGGTCCTGAATTCTTCCAGACACACCGCACAAGTTTGCTGCAGGAACAAAAAGACGATAAGGTAGGTTTGTGTGTGTAATTTACATGAATGTGGTTCATTTTTTCCTCCATATTTATTCAACAGTGGTACCTCACTACAACCAATAATATTGCCACCACTTCTAAGGAAAATGGGACATTAAATGAACAATTTAACCCAGATTCCCAACATATCACATATGTATAAGGTCAGTGTTTTTAAATGGTGCTTTTATCATAACTGGGTATCCAAATAAGAGTTTTATTATCTATTACAACCTGCACTAGGACCAAAAAGGAGATGGACATGGAATCAAAACCACAATTACCCCCAACCACCACTACTACAAGAAAACACAGGGCAACAATAATATGGTTGCGCCGTCACATCATTAGTGCCCTTGAAAAAAGAAACCTTAACTTATACAAAGCAATATTTTAAGGAATCAGAAAAGAGGTACATTTGTCATTGACACCTTTTTCTTTTTGAGATTTTTGAGTCATATAAAGTGTTCTACAAGTAGAGAGCCAAGCAAGCTCTCATAGAGGCATTTTTTTAAATGGCTGCATTTGAGATACAAAAATTTTCCAGGACATCTCCAATATGCGTGTCTGACTGTGCATGTTAATCACATCTGAGGTGGGGAAATGATTGAGAAAGAGAGACACTTACTCCTAGAAGGCTCAGTTTCTTGCTTGCTCCTTTCAGCACCACCTATAGTTTGAAGAGGGAGGGGAAAAGCAGAGGTGAAAACATTTAGACAGTCATCAGCTGTGTCACCGCACCGACCACACCATACTCTCACACCCGGTTACCTGCATGCTATATCAAACCTTTTTACACTGCGGTTTGAGTAACGCACATGACACTGCAACCCAATAACAGAGTTTTGAGTGTAAGTAATGGCACATATGAGTCAAGGACCACCTACTGTGGATGGAGTCAAGGTCATCTATAAAGGGTGGTGTTACGTTTCACAGTTGACGACAACAGTGTGCAGTATTTTTAACCTGTCTCAGAAGCTGCCGTTACATGTGCACCTATAGTGAGATACTGCAGTAACGTAC